>JAAALK010000079.1:58490093-58627311 GCA_019279435.1 Zizania palustris | reverse complement strand
TTGATTCATCAAAAGTCACATCACATGACTCGATGACAGTGTTAGTTTCCAAATTATAAACACGATAAGAATGACCATGAGTAGTATAACCCAAAAAGATCCCGTCAGAAGATCGCGACTCAAATTTATCTAAGTTACCACGTTTTAGGATAAACAGCGACAGCCAAAACTCGAAGATGAGTAACCTTGGGCTGTCTCCCAAAACGCAGCTCATAAGATGTCAAATTTAAAATTGAGCGCAAGAAAATTTGGTTTGAGATGTAACAAGCAGTGTTCATGGCCTCAGCCCAGAATTTTCTAGGAGTCCTATGCTCATCAAGCATCGTCCTAGCCATCTCAACCAAAGTGCGGTTCTTCCTCTCAACAACGCCATTCTGTTGAGGAACCCGCGGAGCAGAGAATTGATGTTCTATGCCATGCTCCATGCAAAAGTCAACAAAGAGACTATTTTTGAACTCGGTGCCATTATCGCTTCGAATGAATTTTAATGCACCGGGGAGTTCAGTGAAAAGTCTCAAAGCCAAGCTCCGAAAGTGTGCAAACACTTCATCCTTGCTGGCAAGAAAGAAGACCCAAGAGTAGCGAGAGAAATCGTCGACAATAACTAAAACATACCACTTGCCGCCTAAAGAACTGACCCGAGAAGGACCTACAGTGTCCATATGGAGAAGTTCTCCGGGCTGTTCAGTCATCACTGTGGTGACTGGCGAATGTGAAGCGGCAATCATTTTTCCATGTCGACAAGGAGCGCAAACTAAATTCTTCTCAAACTTGAGCTTGGGCAATCCTCGGATCAGACCTAGGGCGCTCAGACGAGCGAGCAATTCAAAGCTCATATGCCCTAGTCTCCTATGCCACTTCTAAAGCTCAGAAGTCGAATGTGCAACAAGACAATGAGAAGAACCAGATGACTCTGAAAAATCAGCTCCAAAAACTCTCCCAACCCTAAAGATCTTACACACCAACAACGCCATCAGAATTGAGCACTTGCGAAGTATCGCGATGAAATCGCACTTCGAAGCCCTCATCAAGCAACTGAGATACAGACAGCAAATTGTATCCCAGGTTTTCAACCAAGCAACATCTTTGAGAGTGAAATTCGAGTTAATTCTTACCACACCTTTACCTTTCACTCTACTCCTTCGATTGTTTCCGAAGGTGATATGTTCCCTTTGCTTGGTTGTGGTGAGGCTGGAGAACCATGCTGCATCTCCGGTCATGTGGCGCGAACAACCGGAGTCCATGATCCACATGCCCTCCAAGCCTCGACCTGTCGCCTACACATGATGAGAACGTCTCGATTGCTCAGTGCTGGGGTGAGTAAAATAATGGCGAGGCATCCAGCACTGAGTGACACGAGTAGTAGGCACAGTAAAAGCAGACGGTCTACGCACATAATAATCAGAATGATGCAAAGTGCGAGGTCTACCTACATGCTGTGAAAGAACAACATGTCGAGGTCTCCTACTCTGACGAGGTACAAATCTGCTAGCCCGAGGTCTACCACCATATGGAACATGGTGAAGACCTCGAGGAGCAAAACCTCTCCGAGAAGCACGAGGAGCCTCAAAAGCAGGACGATAGTAAAACTCAGACTCATGCATACCTAAAGATGGGTAATGCATGTCCTGGTAACTCATCGCCTGAGAGCGTCGCTCATCCTTGATGCGACGAAAACAAAATCCAACCAAATGACCCGCCCGCTGACAATAAGAACAATGGAACACTCTCCTAGGGGCACTCTCATGGGTCACAGGAGCAACTCTCACAGGCTCCTTGGGTTTCTTCTGTGTGGTTTTCTTGGGAGGATTTTTCTTGGCAGGAGGAGTGGTTTTCTTTGGAGGATGGGTAGGCTTTTTGGCTGATGGGGTGTCCAACAGAGCTCTCTCTTTCTCTAGGGTGGTGGGAGAGGTAAAAACAGTTTTGGTCTTACTGTCTGAAGATATCCTCTCAAAACCCAAACCTAGAGCTACCCCTGCTCTGTCAGCACACAACTTGGTCTTGGCCAAGAGCAAATCCATCCTACCCTTCCCCTCAGTACATTTGTTTACCACGGAAAGAAGGTATTCATTTTCTGACATGAGGTTTTCAGCTCGCTCTCTAACAGTGCCTAGCTGGTCCTTAAGGGTAATGCATGTGTCACACACAGGCTGCACATCCTTAGAACTACCGGCCCTTTCCAATCTAGCCTCTAAATCATGAACATGCTTATCACGTAAATTAATGCTATCGCGCAATAAAGAACAGTTCATGCAATCAATAACATCATGAGGTCTAGAATCCACCTCCAAAAGCTGCTTCTGTGCAGTCTCAAGCTCAGAGAGAGTTTGAGCATGTACAGAGCGCAATTGAGCAAGCTCACTCATGACAACAGAACATGATTCACATTCAGCATCATTAAACTTAGACTTAAGCATGGCATATTCAGTAGAAATATTTTCTAGCCTAAGTCTTGCACAAGTAATCTATCCTGACCAAGCACTACTTCATTCAGCTCATCTAATTTAATTAGTAGCTGGTCAGATGATAGGTTTACCTCAGATGAGTCAAGCTCATCGCCGCTGTGATCGCTGTCGGCCATGAAGCAAAGGCCGGTGAAGTCACGTCCCTTCTTGTCCTTCTTGTCCTCCTTCCTTGGGGACTCCTCCTCCTCAGAGCTCGACTCCTCAGTTGAGGATGTGTCGATGTCGCTGAGAGCAGCAACAAAGGCTCTGGAAGCGGCCTTGGCTACTTTCTTAGCCATCTTGCCGCGCTTGCCCTTCACAAAGGGCTTCCTCTCCTTTTTGTGGTATTTGGGGCGGTCACTCTCATCTCTCTTCTTGACCTTGGGGCAATTGGCCTTAATGTGAGAGGTGTCGCCACATTCATAGCAACCACTAAAACCACTTCTCCTCTGATCCCGTCTCTCATGATGAAAGCGGGTGAACCTCCGGGCAATGAGAGCAAGCTCATCATCAGCTAGAGTGTCCACCTGCTCCTTTGTGACGGAGACCAGGGAGGACAAAGCAAAACCATCTGCAAGAACACAAGTGCCTGATGTGCTTGGTTCTGCAGTGGTGCCACGGCTAGTGCTAGAAACCAATGCCAAAGGCTGTGGCAAAGAGCTTCTGTGCACAGCAAGAGATGCCTTAGCAATCTCTGTGGACTTCAGCTTGCTAAAGAGTTCATCACAGGTTAGAGTGTCATAGCCTGTGGACTCCTCAATGCTGGATATCTTCACTTCCCATATGCTACGGTCAAGAGCATAGAGAAGCTTGATAGCCCTATCGTGATCACTGTAAGCAAGCGTCCCGTTGGATCGCAAGTTACTCACTATCGCGTCAAAGCGAGAAAACATGGCATCTACAGATTCACCAGGTGCCTGCACAAACAGTTGATACTGTTGATTGTAGGTGCTTTGGCGCCTGGCCTTAATCTGAGTAGAGCCCTCATGAAAAACAGTGAGTGTAGTCCAAATTTCCCTAGCAGTCCGAAGGTGCTGCACCCTATCGAACTCACTTCGGCTCAAACCAATGAACAGTATATTCCTAGCCTTGGAGTTGGCATTATACTGATCTTTTTCTGTTTGAGAGGTGCGAGTCTCAGGGATGGAGTATTGTGAGTCCACAATCTCCCAAATTGCATTTCCTTGGCTTAACAAGTAAGCCTCCATGCGCACCTTCCAGTATGCAAAATCTGTCCCATCGAACAGAGGAATTTTACTGCCTCTATCCATGTCGCCAACAGATCACAAAACCGGTTAAGGTCAACTGGTGATCTTAACCAGCTCTGATACCAATTGTTGGACCGGAAACGGCGACCAGAGGGGGGGTGAATGGGAGCTTTTAAAATTTCGGGCTAAAAACTAGCCTTCGGATTCAGTTCTGTCTTCTGCGGAACAGGCTTCGAACACTACCTTCGAAGGTCTGGTTCGGAGGTACTTCGACACCTTCGAACACAGGCTTCGGAGGAGCAAAAGTTCGAAGCCAAGAAGACTTCGCTCCACTTACAACCCTCGAAAATCTACTCTGCTAAGTCAGTGCAGGCTCCGCACACAGGGTGCTTCGAGCAGGCTTCGCACTTCACCCTTCGCAAGAGTGGACAGCCCTCTGAGGACTTCGACCAAGTACTTGGCGGTAGCAACTGGTGCTGGGCTTCGTACACGAAGGTCTACACACACACAAAAGGACTACGCTAAGGGCTTCGACACAAGAAGCAAAACGGGCCTCGGTCAGGGCTACGCTAGTAAGCAGCGAGGTCTTGCCTCCTGTTACACAGAGCGAACGCACGCTGACAAAACACACACCTCGCACAAAAACAGCCTTTGCCTCAACAGGCTTCGGTGCACAACAACAGGCGAGGTATGTAATGCGAGCTCAAGCAAAAAGCACAAAGAAGCAGGGCTTCGCTGCTTGAACAAGGAACACAAAAAGAACTCTCTGGATGTATTACAGTCGAAGTATGTGGCTACAGGAGCTCAACAGTAAATGCTCAAAGTGTTAAATGTTACCTACCGAGCCCCCATATTTATAGCCCACAGTTCACCCAAAGGAAATGACTACACTACCCCTAGGGTTTACAAAAGATTTGTCTCTACAGAACTAAGGGGTACAATAGGTAGTCCACCTTTATTCTGGAGGCTTCTCTGTCAGCTTTGCAGAGGGGACAGTGTCAGCCTTTTACAGAACAGACAGTGTCAGCCTTTGCAGTCATTGACTTTCTGCTGCCTCCCATCGCACGCGAGGGTGCGGTAGCTTCGGTGAGAAGCCTTGAGCCAGGTGGCCTTCGCTTCACCGAAGTCAGTCTCCGATACACTGACGGTTTTGAGCCGAAGCCGTCAAAGCTCCTTGGGCCTTCGCACCAACACCTCCGGAGTGGACCACCACGGCTTCGCAGCTACTCCCAGCTCGAACTCCGTCAGTCCGTGTACCGAAGCCATGCAGGCCGAAGTACCACAAGTCAACCTCACTCCGAAGCCCCACCTTCGGAGTACCACCCTTCGAAGTCCCTTCCTTCGTCCAAGGCCTTCGCAAGAAGCATTCCATGAGCACTCCGTCGCCGTGTCTCACCCCGAGCACACTCCTCGACGAGCCTCACCCGGACCATGCCTTCGATGCGCCTCGACTTCTGAGACCTTCGTCGGGTACCTTCGAGTGTCTCCCTCCGGAGCACACTTCGAACTCCTTGCCTCCGCAGAGGACTTGATCCACCAACTCCGAAGTCACTCCTTTCGGAGTACCTTCGAAGTGCCTCACCTCCGAGGACTTTGTCTCGGAGTACCTTCAGCCGGAGCCACGCTCCGCACTCTCTGCCTTCACCTGGCACGCCTCGACCCGAGGACCGACCCGGACCACCTTCGCAGCCACCGTGACGGAGCTCCCCGCTCCCCTGGCATCAAGCCTCCCGCTTGACCCAGGTTCACCAGGCTCGAACCTTGTCCGTCTCCTCCGAAGTCCCTGCGCACCACAGACAAACAGACAAGTGTATCCAGTACTCCGGAGACCTCTCCGGGTTAGCAACCTCCGGCACACACTCCGGTGTACCGCCCAAAGTACCGAAGCCTTCGGTACGAACCCAGTCATCGCGTACTGTCGGACCCCTCCGACGAGCACACTCCGCTGCACAGCTGCAGCAAGCAAACACCGAACACCCTTCGGTGAAACCACCTCCGAACTACCTTCGGAGGTCCAACCTCCGAACCCCCTTCGGAGGTACCCTTCGAACAGAGGGTAAAAAGCCTGTCAATCACTCATCACAACACCGAAACCACCCTTGGTTTCTCAATTACTCTTTGACTTTGATCACTCTCATGTCTACGTTCATCTATCCCAAGAAAGGCATTATATATAGTTTTTTTACTCAAATCCTAGACGTCTATATTTCATTCTGAGGGCATTACAATTTTTGACTATACAAACATAATAATTTAATAATTGTCAGTTTATTATACTGTATTACCATAATTTCAAAATTCCAAGACGAACCAAACTTGTAAGAAACACGATGTCTCCCAGAAATATACTAGTACGACTTCTTCCTAAGTATTTGTGCTCTCAGATGTGCAGAGAACAGTATATATTTTGACATTTCGTAACCCCTTTTTCTCTGTTTTTTTCATGAACTGTACTTTTCCGGGTTTTGATTCTTCACTAAGAAGATAACGCTAGTAGCATTTCATTTCATTTCATGGCATTCCTATCAACGTAACTATCGTTTCTTGTTTGTTCTAACATATTCCAATATTTTTTGTCCAGTACTCAACATGGCCACCAGTTATTTCAGAAATGGGATTAGGATATTGTGCTAGTAGATTTACCATACGTTTAGCTACATAATAAAAAAATATGAGGTATAAATAAAGTATAATTAAATAAAAGGCAACGGAAGAGGAGAAATCATGGCAAAACCCAGCACTATAAATTTGGCCCTTGAATGCAGTCTGAATTGGAACTCTGAATCCTTTCGATCAGATCATTCAATTAATGCCGTCAAATTCGGCAGTATGCATGTTCAGCGTTCGTCTCGCAAGTGGCAGCCACATCACGGTGCCAACTAGTAAAACCTAGAGCTAAAAATGGGCCGTCGAAATGAACAACGAATCAGTCACAGGATCAAAGCTAGCCACAAGCACAGGAACTCCCGTGTCACCTCGATCTCCTATTCTCCCGTGATGGGCTAGTCAGTACACGATGTCGAAGTAGATCTAAAAGCGGACAAACGATGCAGATATCGCTCCAGATTGCACGAACACAAGCTGACCAGTCTCCGTGATGAACATGTCATCTCATGACGCTGGTCAAATTCAGAGAAATAACGCGTGGTAGGCGTCCACACGGCACGCGCCTGCCGCCTGCATGCATGCAGACCTACAGATATCTCGTCGCGTCGGCGTGTGTTCAGGGTTCACATATTGCGTAGATCGGGGAGACTACGGCATCTCTAAAAGAATAAAGAATGACTAAATGCCTTTCCAAATTAAATTTTAACAAATTTGATAAAAAATAGAACTCCAAAAGAATAGCTATTTGAGTGGCTAAGCCATCTGGCTAGCCAAAATACTGTGTTGGCTGGCTAAATTTGGCCGGCCAAAATTGATGGCTAACCGTGGGCCCCGCTGCTTGTAGGAGACAAGCCAATGCATCTCAGTGCCCCCGGGCAGAAACAGAGAAAGAAAAAATGGAGAAAACAGAAAAGAAAGAGAAGGAAGAAAAGAAAAAAATAAAAAAAGAGAAAAATAAATAAAAGTAAATTATAAAAAATATAAAATTTGCAAATTTTAAAATTTTATAACTGATATTTTTTTAAAAAGAAATCAATTTTATGAAAATATTTTAAGATTTTAAAAGAGAGAATAAATTGTTTAGAGAGTTGAGAATAGAGAGTCTGTTGGAGTACAATTCAAATTTGGAGAGAACTCTTTTTGGAGAGTTAGCTAAATAGACAAATAGAGAGGCGGGCTCTTACGTTCAGTGCAGGACTTCAGGTGCAGTGGCAGCTTTAGGGGGCGTTTGGATACAGTGGCTAAATTTAAATAATATTTTGGAGTATTAAATGTACACTATTCATAATCGATAGATTATTCGCGAGACGAATCTAATGAGCCTAATGACGCCATGATTTGACAATGTGATACTACAGTAAACATTTGTTAATTATGGATTAATTAGGCTTAAAAAATTCGTCTCACGAATTATCCTCTGATTATATAATTATTTTTATAATTAGTTTACATCTAGTATTTCAAATTGATGTCTAAACATCTGATATGACATGAGCTAAAATTTATAGCTTTGAATCCAAACACCCCTTTAGATTACAAAAACGTGAACTGACATAGTGCTGTGGCCCACTCGCGCGTCCGTGGGCAAAGTCACATTAGAGAATTATACAAAGAACACATGCGCAATTGCCTGACGCATAATGAAAAAAAATGACGGCACGAGGACGAAAGCAAGCAGAAGCATCGATTGACCCAGCAGAACACAGCGGGCTGCAGTCTTTAACTTGTCCCACCTAATCCTCTTGCGTTTTTTATTAGGTTAATGGTTTATGTGGTCATCGTTATTTTTTCTAAAAATATCATTAAAATTTTGGTATTCGCTCTATTTTAAATTTGTTATTTTATGTCATTTGAATCCATCCGTAATATATTTCAAAATTTTCCACATTACCTCTGAACTGTTCATGCGTGTGCTGCTGCTAGTGTTCCGGTTACCCTCAGGGCGCGACCCCTCTCCGCTGGCGTTCACGACGCAGGTAGAGATAGCAATGGGTATCCGAAACCCGAATACTTGATGGGTTTTACCCGATATAAAGGTGGGTATGGAATAATATTTTTACCTACAGGTACGTTAATGGAAGAAAACCTCTACCCATCGGGTATAACGGGTATGGATACGGCTATGTACTATCCATACCCGCATACCCGTAGGTAATATATATTCACACCAATAACATATGTCCCAAGCTCCCAGCTTAAATTATCCAAATCGACAATTTGGCCCAAGGCACAAGCTCATCACGCTGCACGTGAGCACGTCTTATATAAATAAGAAAAGTAGCACAGATACATAACAAACCTTATTTTATTTTGATTCACGAACGTGTTGGTTTGTTTAATTAGTGACGGACTGCTGGTTGATAGTTATTTATCGGGTGGTTACCGGATGTGGAATACCCACTGGGTATCATTACCCGCTCGAGTGCGGGTATGGAAACAGTTTGTTACCCGTGAGCCAGTGCGGGTAGTGTATCGGATAAAATTTAATTTCGTGAGTACGAATACAGAATGGTACTACCCGACGGATATTTATCCGTTGCCATCTCTAGACGCAGGTGCTGTTGCTCCTCACGCTGCTGCCGCCTGCCGCTCGCGCTCGCAGCGTTCGCATTCGCGCTGCAGGGCACATGGTGAGCAAAGGCACAGAATTCTCCTATTTCTGTAACGCACGCTACAGTTCCTAGAACCGATCCCCCGCGACCAAATCCACCAGCACAGGGGAGCGAAACATATGGAAAATTTAAGAGTTGTTGTGACAAAATTGCAGGAATTATTAACCAAGAGGGGGGCAAATCGACTGAGCGTGTTAGTGAAAGCTGTAGTTTTTGCAGAGCACAAACCATGGGGCCCGGCAGGCGCGGCGTGGCTTGCGGATACGCAGAGATTTGAACAGATTATAGATAGGTAAACACCTCGAATGGTCGATTATTCAGGCACCCAGCTACTAGACTAGTAGTCGCAGGCTGCTAGCTCCCAATGGCACCAGATATTGCTGACCAGGTCAACTCCGATGCTACCAAGCACACGCCAACTCTCAACTCTGTCCCAACAACCGCGCGCAACCGAGCTACAAATAGCTTCCCTTTCCCAAATCCTCTCATCAGCAGCCGCAGCAGCTTCGCTTCACGGCTTCACCGCCCTACTGCAACCAACGAGGCACAAGGCGAAAAAAAGCTCACAGCTTTAATACCATGGCGCGGCCAGGCCACTCGGCGTGGCTCGTCCTCGCCGCCGGCGTGCTGCTGTTGGCGGCGAGCGCGTCGGGGCAGACGCAGAACTGCCTGTCCGCGACGTTCCAGGGGGGGCGAACCTTCCAGAAGTGCGGCAACATGGCCGCGCTCGGCGCCAGCCTGCACTGGACGTACCACGCCGTGAACGGCACGGCGGACATCGCGTTCCGCGCGCCGCAGGGCAGCAACGGCTGGGTCGCCTGGGGGATCAACCCCAGCGGGCTGTCCATGGGCGGCAGCAACGTGTTCATCGCCTCGCACGACGACAGCAGCGGCACCGTGTCCGTACTCACGACCGTGCTGGAGGGCACGAGCCCGACCTTCGCTAACCAGAGCCTCAGCTTTCCGGTGCCGGTCCCGCCCACCGCGGACTACGCGGCCGGCGTGTACACGATCTTCACGACGGTGACGCTGCCGAGGAACTCCACGACGCAGAACACGGTGTGGCAGGCCGGCCAAGGAACCACCGGCGCGTACTCGCCGCACCCAATGTCGGAGGCGAACTTGCGGAGCACCCTGAGTCTCGACTTCCTGTCCGGTCAGAGCACCGGAGGCGGCTCCAACTCCAGGCTGCACCGCCGTAATGTAAGCTGTTCTCCTCCTCCTCCAGCTCTCCAGCTTGTTGATTTATTGCATATGATAAAAAAACATTTCTTTCTCGAATGGATCAAGCTTGATTTCCTTGTCGCCTTCATCGAATTATTTAGATGCTATGTATGTCACGAACTAATAATGTACATGCACATATGGCATAGAAAATTCAGATACCTGCATCAAACTTAACTCTTGTTGGTTTAATTTGATCGAGATTTTCAGTTATCTGCATCGAATTAACCATGTCACATGCTCGTATGTATGTATACAGATCCATGGAATTCTCAACGCGGTGAGTTGGGGCATCCTGATCCCCCTCGGCGCCATGATCGCGCGCTACCTCCGCGTGTTCGAGGCCGCCGACCCGGCATGGTTCTACCTCCACATCACCTGCCAGCTCTCCGGCTACATCCTCGGCGTCGCCGGCTGGGCGCTCGGCCTCAAGCTCGGCAGCGAGTCCAAGGGCATCACCTACAACCCCCACCGCAACATCGGCATGGCCATCTTCTGCCTCGCCACGCTGCAGGTGTTCGCGCTGCTGCTCAGGCCTGACAAGAAGAACAAGTACAGGTTCTACTGGAACATCTACCACCACTCCGTCGGCTACTCCGCCATCGTCCTCAGCGCCATCAACATCTTCAAGGGGCTCGACATCCTCAAGCCGGCCGGCGGCTGGAAGACCACCTACATCGCCATCCTCGCCACGCTCGGCGGCGTCGCGCTCTTCCTCGAGGCCGTCACCTGGGCCATCGTCCTGCGGCGGCGCAAGAGTGACAAGTCGCACGCCGCCGCCAACGGCGCCGGCTGGCAGCACCAGCGTCAGGCCGCGTGATTCGGTCGGGTCGAGACGTTCACGCGATGTGGGGTGTTCTGGTAATCTGATCTGATGTATGTTTCATTTTGTTCCTGCTTATTACGTATAGGTTCACTTTTTTTTTATGGCCTCGTGATGGCATTTGTATACAATTTTTTTCACGTCGATGTATGATAACTTTTATTTATGCATATTGTTTTATCACGAGATTATTCACCACATGAAAATCACTGATCTTTACTGTTTTTCCCACGACCGAAAGAAGTTTCTGGCCAAGGCCCCTTGAACAGTTGAAAGCAGGCTGAATGCATGTGTGCTAACACGAGAACAAGGAAATTAATTGCTTTATTAAATCTAAGTCGATTGAATGATCCCCTAGATTTAAAAATTCAAAGACAACAAAAAATGCTAAACACCACAGAAATAATATGCTAATATTCTAACTAGTTCAATACGTACTGAGAATTGGTCCAATATATAGTCAAATCTGACACACTTTCCATGAATTCTTAGAAACCAAGCATTTAGTTTTCTACGGAGACCTACAAAACTCTCTTCTTGGATCCGGCTCCTCCACAGTTACTGTAGCTGCAGTTTTCCTCTGCCTTCCGTACACAAAAACAAGTCGTTTTGGACATGATTTCACATACAAAGAAGCAATTTAGTGTGTATTTTCTATGTTTGCCCCTATTAAATATAGTGCAAGAGTAAACATAGTACGGAAACAAGAAAAAAATAGTACTACTTGAGGGGTATAGTTGTCCAAAATGCACAACAAAATGCAAAATGACTTGTTTTAGCAACTTCTTGATAGAAGCCTAAAACGACTTGTTTTTGTGTACCGGAGGGAGTAGTCGTTACTACAGCTAAACTTAAAAATGGGTATTCCATGTAGCTTTTGTTTAAAAAATCTGGGTTTAACAGAGTAGGCAAACACAATACTCATTTTGGGTGAGAAGCCGAACGGAACTCAAAATAAGGTCTTCTTACTTCTCTTCGCGCGCAGTGAATTCCACTATGCAGTCACGTTCCACCTTTTTCTGTTAGAGACGGACGCTTTTAAGTGCGAGACTCATTTCCTTCCCTGCGACCATACCACGTTACCTGTTTTGAGTACTATTTTTGGAGACGGTCTAAAGTAAAATAAATTTCTTGAACAGTATCTGGATACGTTGCAGATTTCCATCATCGGTCAAGACGAAGAACATATTTGAGTTTTGAAGCCGGAGAAATGGCCTCTTGTGTGACAGAGTCAGTGTGCAGATGCATCGATTTTTTTGTAAATAATATATTTTTTATTCGAAATTTCATTTTTATTGAATTTTTTAAAATTTACAAAAATAATGTATTGTCAGTAAATAGTCTATCAATTTTTTACCTTTGTTGATAGATGGTTTGTCGATAAAACCCCAGTTAGCAACTACGCTGATCAAAATAGCTTCTGTCGGCCAATTTGGCCTCTGTTAACAGATGATCTATCAATAAAGGCTCCGTCAACAAATGCTCTGTAGACAGAGGTTCTGTTGGCAAAATAATAATGCTATGTCGGGAAATAGTTTGTCGATAGAGGTTGTATTGACCGACAGAGGCCATTTTTTACAGTGTGGCTGTTGATGCCTTTGTCGGCATATAGTTCGCTGACAGAGGCGGTAGACCATTTGCTGATGGTAAACTATTTTATATTTTTTTTGAAAATGAAATGAAATTTTAAATAAAAAACATATTGTTTAGAAAAATTCCAGATGCATCTCGGTCCAAACCAGCGCACGCAAATAAAGATGGCAATGGGTCTATACCCATCGGGTTTGACTATCTCAAACCCATACTCGTTAGAAAAAAATCTCCCCGTCGGATAACCCATATATACATGCGGGTACCATTTCTCCCCCAAACCCATACCCATGCGGGTAAAATATACCCATCGGATATCCATACCCATCAATAAACACCACACACAAAATATGCTAACAAATAACAATTGTATATCTATCCCTATAAAAACAATGTTTCACCTAAATAGATCGATCAATCATTCAATCATAAGATCAAAATTACATATGTAAATAAACTCTCAAACATAATACATCAATGATTTAATCTACAACAATAGCAACAATAATTTAAACTCCCAAAAATATAACTTATTGGGTGATGAGTACCCATCGGGTAACGGGTATGGATATTAGAAAACCATACCTATACCCGTGTACCCGTTGGGTACTATTTTTTCCCATTAATAGACCCACGGGTGAGCAATTTTCCCGTATATCTACGTAAAAATCCATCGGGTTTCGAGTTTCGGGTTTCGAATACTCATTGCCATCTTTACACGCAAACAAGACGCAGACACACGGACACGGGCCTGGCGGCTGGCATTTTTCGGTCGGTTATTTTACGAGAATACGAAGTTTCTTGCGATTAATGCACGTCCTGTCATTGATTGTGTCCTTATGATGGTTTCACAAATGGCAGTAGCTCTGTTTTTACAGAGTAGACACAAACCACTCTTTTCGTTCCATATAAATTTTATAGTTATTTCTTAATATAAATTTTATAGTTATTTCTTAATTTTAGATGGTTATTAAGATATAAGAATAAAAGTTCAAACTATTTCTCAGCTAGTACGCTAAGCAAATAGTACGCTAAAAAAATTGTAGAAGTTGTAATATTTGAGACAAAGTTTGAATAACGAAAATGGTTATAATTTGAGAACGAGGGAGAAACATTTATTATTTCTGGCCAGGAGTGTTCAACAAATTTGGCTCGTTTAGTGCGGTAACAACTCAATGGAAGACTTTGCCAAGGCCTCATCAGTGGTCGGCACCGAAAATTTCTTTGGTAAACACAATGGAAAACCAATTAAGCACACAAACAGGCCACGAGGAATACAAGCGTCTCTAAACCATAAACCTTATGATATATGTGCTAATTTTATTTGTATGAAGAGGTAGTAAATTCAATAATATATTTTTAATTTAACATGTCTGATAATTATCAACAGCGAGAAACAATATAGACTAAAAAAACATTACATTTGTACTTGTATAACTAATATGATTACCTTAAATAAGAATAGAACTCCATCATATTCCTTGCTTCTTATAAAAAGATCAATAGTCTCCAACATATCTTTCTCGATGGTGCACATAGCTAAGCCATTTAACCTTTCTTGTGACATATATAGTTGATCTCAAATATATAGTTCTTCAACAATTTCAATTTTGAAAAACTTCTTTCGGCAGAAGCTATAGTCACAGGTACAGTTAAGGGAATTCAATAGGAAACTGAAATATTTGGATAGCAATCTGCATCCATAACAAACTTGAGAATCTCAAGCGCTGACATCAAAGAATCTGGTAAAGTCACTTTCAACACATTTAATTCTGAAAAAAACATTGATCTCAACATCGGATGAGTTATCATGAGAAAATTATCCACAAAAATCTTGCAGTGCGCCTAAAGATCAACTTCATCCAAGGATTTCAAATTTTCTGAATTGAACAAGAACCCAAAGACATTATCAAATGCCACCATCTGCTCAAATCTAATAGTCAATGAAGCAATTGCATTATCAATCATAACTAGGAAGTACTCTATTTTAAAGGAGTCCACAACAGATTGTTGTATTTCCTCGTCTTCATCTTGTTCATCAAAATATCTCTTTCTCGTTTGTTGACGTTTTGTAGGAAATATTAGCTCTATATTCAATTCAGATACAATGTTTTTTGTTGTATCCATACTAGAAATAAAACTTTTATCTCCATAATTCTTAAAATATGATATGACACTTTCAATATGTTTGAGAGTAGCATCTATATTCATAATTTTAAAATCTTAGGCTGATGACGATAGTGTATCAGTGTATACCATATATTTATATGGGTTTGATCCCTTCTCGTCATAGGCCCTCCGCCGTTGCACAACGTGGCCCCGTAGCGCCGGCCCTGGGAATACCAGTGAAAATGCCAGACAGAACTGTGCAGCCATTTTCGCTCAAAAAAACAACTATTCACGCATTTGTCTGGAAAGTTGCATACGTACGAATGAATTTTGTAAAGGGAAACATATGATCACCAGAAAACGAGTACACGTATCATGCAGTGCTTAAGTCAGTAACTTAATATGAAACTTTCACAGTTACAGTTAGTACTCTTCCATCAGCTTCCCAACATGTTCTTATTCATTTAACCTCCAGCCGATCAAGAAGATATCAGACCATATCAACATCTGAATTATCTCCAATAATTTAACTCCAGAACAAGATACATGGTCTGGGGATATGAACTGTGTTGTGCAGACGTAAACACAAAAAACCAAGCATTGCATTTCCAGAGGTCAGGGGGGCCAACTTCTAATTAGAGCAAGTTTAATAATATAGCTAGTTGTTGGCTTTATATTTGTATCATATCACATGTAGCTAATCTAATAACCAACTCATATAATAGTTAGTTGGCTATATGTATCATACATTTAATGTGTAACATATTATACCATTTCACAACGATCATTGGAACTTGTGTATGAGTGACCTGTTAACTAGTAACCCGCTTTTATTCTCTTTCCTTTCTTCTCTCCTCCACCTCACTACTAATCTGATGTGGCAAGTTTTATATCGTGCTTACATAAACTTATTATACTTGCTCTTAAGAATTTGCTTGAACTCGCGTCAGTCTGCTCCAGACCATGGAAAACATTTTCAAAGTGGACCATGCGGGTGGCAAAGTACTCTTTTTTTTATTTGCAGAACTTAGCTTGAAAACTAAGAGTTCTTTTCAACACCAGCTAACTGGGCTCTATGAATCCAGCAGTGCTCACGTTGTGATATTAATTGCCACCTTCAGTTCTGCTCCAACACTATAAATACGTAGGCAGCTCATCGGTTATTTCCATCACTTTTTTGCCTCCAAGTGCTAGTACGCAGCTCATCTCTTCAGGACTTGATCTATGATCTCCAAGTATGGCACATGTTGTATACAGTTTCATGAACTGTAGGGACTTCAATTCACCACGTCAAGTCATGCCATTGTGTTTCCCAGCTTAATTTGTTTTGATCCTCCAATGTAGGTTCCTTGAGAAGGCCGTTCCTCCGGTACTGGATGTTGCACCTCCTGTAAAGATACGAGGTAGATGAATACGTACAGTTCCTCCGGTACTGCTATGCTATGAGATTCATGTGCAGAATCTGAGGAATGCCATTGCTGACAAGGTGTACTCGGACATGGGGATAAAAGAAAGTGAAGTGTTCATTTCAGACGGAGCACAGTGTGACATTGCTCGCCTACAGGTTCTTCAAATCAACTAGCGTACGTGGTAATTCCTACTTACGATTCCTGATCTGAAATGGTAAAAATCTCATCTTTCGTTCTCCCTGGATGCAGATGCTGTTCGGGCCAAACGTGACCATTGCCGTCCAAGATCCCACCTTTATTTCCGGTACAATAAATGAACTATTATATTCGTTTTACTGTGTCCAATTGCGAATAAATAGTCAAATTAACTGTGTCCGTAATTTCCATTGGCGTCATGTATGCAGGGCTACATGGATGGATTTTTTTAAATAATATTTTTTTTAAAAAAATCAAATTTTTATGTCCGTTTCAAAAAATTGCAGACGTAGCATGCGGTCGACACTTCAAGTGCCGACTGGTGCCACGTCAGCTCCAGTCAGTACTTCAAGTACCGACTCGATGCTACTCCCTATCAGATTCTGCCACATCAACTCTAGTCGGAACTTGAAGTGTCGACTGGAGCTGACGTGACATTTAATCGATACTTCGAGTGTCGACCGCATGCTACTTTTGCATTTTTTTTAAATGAACATACAAATTTGATTTTTTTAAAAAAATATATTATTTAAAAAAATCTACGTTGACAATGGGGTCATCATGGGGCAGACGGACAAGGTGGACGATGGCGGCAAGTACGCCGAGATCGAGTACATGCGGTGCACGTCGGAGAACGCCTTCTTCTCGGACCTGTCACGAGTGCGGCGAACCGGCGTGATGTTCTTCTGGGGTACATCACGTCGAGGGAGCAGCTGCGACAGCTGGTGGACTTCGTGCGGGGGAACGACTCCATCATTGTCTCCGCCTACTCGTCCTACGTGTCGACCGGTGGCGGTGCGCCATGGTCCATCTACGAGATCCTGGGCGCGAGGGAGGTGGCCATCGAGGTGTCACCCGTCTCCAAGTTTGCCGGGTTCGCGGGCGTACGGCTCGGCTGGGCGCGCGGTGGTGCCCGACGAGCTGCTCTACTCTGACGGCTCACTGGTGGCACGCGACTTCGACCGCATCGTGCGCACATGCTTCAATGGCGCCTCCAGCATCGTCCAGGTCGGCGGGCGGGCATGCCTGTAGGAGGAAGGCCACACTGCCATCTAGCGCGTGGTCAGCGTGGACAAGGAGAACGCGCGGGTGCTGGTGGAGACTGTTGGCCCAGCGATACACTCCCGCTATCACAGGGAGGGAAGACAATACACAAGAGCACACATTGCACTTTGAATTTATATTATCACTAAACACAACACTCCTCTGTTCAAACACTCTCTACGCTGCTAGCATACACAGGTAGTATTTAAACACTCGCATATGTACGCAGTCATCGCACTTTGCTGCATAATGGACGCACTCCCAACCATCATGCACACATGCATGAACACCACGACACACGCACACACACTACATGCACACCATGACGCACGTACTCATCGTGCTTCCGCATGCATGCACACATGTATCTTCTAATCACTCCAGTACTCATGTCTTGTCTCTTCTAATCACTCTACTAATGACTTCACTAACTGACGAGCGCACACCAAGAAATAAAACAACAAGATTATATCTAACAATCACTCCCTAATCTTATTGTTTTTTTTATTTGAGCACCTCATTGATCATCACAGTAACATTGGTTCATCATCAGTGTCAGCTATGACATGAAGAGCCTTTTCCTTCTTTGGCTCATGACACTCATCAGCAAAATGCCCATACTCTTGACAATTATAGAAACACACTTTTGACTTGTCGAATTTTCCACGGTTCTTCTTCTTGTCGCCGTTGCTGCCGGAGCCCTCACCATTGCATTTCTCTTCAACAACGATAGCCTCCCACTCATCACGCGTGAGCCGTGGCCCATTGTGTGCATAAAGTAGTTGTTGATCTCCCACCTTGTCACGACACCTTCCCTTTAATGTCTCCTCATACGCCCTCAAGCGTCCGATAGCCTCCGCCAAGGACACATTTGTCACATCACCCCATTGCTCGATGGTGCCGACGATGTGCTGAAATTTGTCGGGGACGGTATGCAAAAGCTTCTCCACCACGGTGGTCTCCTCCACCTAGGTACCAAGTACACGGATTTTGTTAACAACTGTATTGAGCTTGAGAGAGTACTCACCGATCGTCTCTGCATCCCCCATGTACATTCTCTCAAGTTCTCTCTTGAGAGTTTGCACATGCGCTTTCCGAACCCGATCTTCTCCAATGTGCATCTCCTTGAGTGCATTCCAAGCCTCCTTCGCCGTCTCTTTTTCAACGGTGGATAGCACGTACCATAGCCTCCGGCATCGCTTGGATGATGGCGGTGAGAGCCATCTGATCCTTCTTGTCGTCGACCGTTTCATCGCCCTCCACTGCCGCCCACACCCCGTAGTTGTTCTCCGTAAGCATGGGGTAACGGGGAGTCACCCCCATTTCCTTCGTTTGTTGCATGATCAACTCATGACAACCGTCGACTCCATTGCCACCACTAGCTAGTCCACTACCACCGCTACGACGGGGTGATGGCGTGCACACGGAACTATCGAGAGACATCGCTGCAACACACTAACACTTGACTCTGATACCAAATTTTGGCCCAACTCCTCTCACACGACACACTCACGCTATCACAGAGAGGGAAGACAACACCCAAATTCTAAACGCTTCGGTTGATTGGATGACTAATATTTATACATTCTTACCTAAACATCAAAATGATTATTATTTATACACCGGAGAGGTACATGCATACGTAATAACCCTTGAGGCGCGCTGACATTTATAAATCGAGGTTGTATAAATCAGTACATGTAGTCTCGTTGTTCAGTTCGGAATAATACAGTCAGGTATCATTGTATCAACTTGTCCATGGCAATGACTAGAACCAGGCAAACATAAACTGTTTGTTGTACTACTGCTACAAGATTAGTTAACTTTGACACTGAAGGCTATTCCAAATAAACTGCATGTAAAAAACATAAAGAAATGCATCAAATGCATATCAGCACTCTTTTTTTTAATAACAATGTCTCCTAATATCAGCACTCTTTGTGATTGAAGCTGTTCCCTGCAGGTGGTTTTGCACGATCAGCAGTCAATTGCATGGCTAGCTCTGGCTGCAAAACACACCAGTATCCAATGTTGTTACGTCAACTGTAGTACTCCAAGTGGAATCCATGCCTTAAAAGAGTTGCGACTTGCAAGGGGCACTTGAAAAACGACAAATTCAGGTAAAAAACCAAAAATGGATTTATAGTTATATCACAACTGAATGTTCATACAAGGACCCTTACACTAGGAAGAAAAATCCGTTTCTGCACTTACATAGTTTCATCTCATTCTCACCAATCCTGGAGCAGATGTCATCCAGAAGCTCCGGTCAGTGGAATCCATGGAGCTGAGCTAGATATTCCTGACAGTCAGTGATGCAGTAAAGAAATTTGCGCCCCAGACGACCGAGAATGTCTGAAGAAGGCGCATCAAGTCTTTCAGGAGGTGCCATTATTTTGCAAGCTCAGTGTTAGCAAGTGTGGTTTTGTAGTGCAGAGCAGCATTGGACTATTGGAGTAAACAACGTAGTTGGCAAAATGTTGGTAACAAATAATATGTGTTGGACCTGCAGCCCACAAGATCTGAATACATCCATAGTGGCCTAGTTGGGTATGTAAATCAGATTGTGCAGCAGTGGTGTGCGTTTGCAAGGACAGGGTGAATGTTTGATGGATCAAATTTGTGATGCTTGATATGGTTTAATGTATCATTATCCATTACTAAAAACAAGTTTACCATTTATTCGTGTTGATTAGTGCTGATAAAGTGATAAGTGATAATATTCCCATGTTCCTTGTTTTTTTATCAGTCTACAGCTGCTGTCCAGAGAAGCTTGCCCTTGTTTTTCCATCTATAAATATGAACCACATAATAAAGTATTATCTCAAGCTTAATGACCACATCCATTCATCTAGTTCATCTACAAGCTGTGCACACAGTCAAGACAGAATTCAAGTTCTAGTAGAAACCAGAGTTCACATTGAGCTGGACTGAATCACGCAGCCAAACTGTAGCCCATATTTTGTGTATTTTTAAAAAAAACTGTATAGATGAGAAATGCGTTAACAATTGGCCAATTACAAATAACGTGTACCATATTATCTATTTAGTGTGACGAAGACCTTAAGTGTACCTTCGATATTGACTATTTCCTCTACGCACGGTCTGCTACTACTTCAGTTGTTCTGTAAATAGTTTATATATTTTTAGTAGTATGTGTTTTCTTATGTTTGTGAAATACATGTGCTAGTGTTTGTTTATTCATCGTTGTTTATTTTATGGGTTTTTCTTCTAATAAAGCTTAGATTTAAAATATTAGACATATTTCTAACAAATTGTTGAAAAATTATATCATTTACTAAATGTCTTTTATCATTATATTTATTTGTTTAAAAACTCAAAATATATATTGAAGTCCGCCTCTATCTGCTCACACTTGCAAACGCTACTGAAGTGTGAGCTAAGCGCCTAAGCTACTTAATTAAAAACGCGGCAGACTTGGTGCAGTTTGACTACCATAATATTCGAACAAGATGCTTAGACTTTTTATCCTTTTCCATTGTTTTTTTAAGTACGTATATAATGTGTTATGTGTCATTCTTATTTCTTAGGTTATTTAAGGAGTCATGTTTTCTCGTCCGCTATAGTAAATATACCTGGTCAGTTGATCAGCTGGGTGACTCACGTACGATCCGTGATCGATCTCAGTTTCTGACGAAAGAGGCAGTACTGTACATTCTTAAAGTGACATGTGTTAGTTCTAGTAGGCCATGCATGCATGTCCTTTCCATGCAGTCGCCACTCGCCCCTAGCTAGCCAGTTAGAAATTCATCTGATTAACGAACAAGTGAAAGTAAAAAAAATAATGTGCAGATCGATGTTCAATATTTCATTTAGTTTTATGTGTGTAAATATAAATGGCGTGCCATTGCACGTTCTAACTATATGCAGTGGTACTACTTAATAAACTGAGTAATATAATTATACAGTTGTGTGCATTACGACTATTTTCAAATGGAGATTAAAAAAACTGAGTATTATCCAAAAGCATATATTCTAATTAAAACACCCTGCAGATGTATGCGATCATATATCTGCTTATCTGGGATACCTCAGAGTACGTAAAACAGCAGAAGTTACAAGGCAAATGCAACAAAAGCACTTCAAGTAGTCCGGGACTCACAAGCTCGCCGAGTCGCCGTACAGAAGAACAAAAGAACAGCAGGACCGCCATGCATACGTACGTGCATATATCACAGAGCTATGTTACAGGTGAAGCGAGGTATCGACATCTACGTCGCCCCTAAAGCCTGAATTCTGCGTCGTCCTCGGCAGTTCCCCCCACGAGCTCGTCGTCGACGGCGTCGACGGCAAGGAGGCCTGAACCCCACCTCTGCCGCCGCTGCCACCGCCGCCGCCGCCCTGCAGGGCGCCGTGGTACGACGGGCCGTGCAGAGGCCTCGACGGCCGGACCAAATCCGGGTGCAAGAACCACCTCGGCTGCTCGTTGCTGCCGTTCGCCGCTGCTTGCAGGCTGAGGCTGAGAGCCGACGACGACGCCGAGCCGGCGGCAGCACGGTGGTCGTGGTGGTGAGCGTCCGCGGAGGGCACCGGCGCCTTCATCACCTCCCTGCCCTCCCTCATCTCCTTCACTCTCTGCAGGTTTCTGAACCTCTCCTGCAGGAGAGCAATGGAAGATGTGTGGACGATAGAAGGGGACGCCTCGCTGCCATGCCTTCTCATGAGAGCTAGCTAGCTAGAGATAGAACGATATCAATCAACAATTAGCTAGCCAGCAGCAATCTGCAAAGGGCTCGTTTAACCTTTACACAGCTGGTAGCTCGGCCTGCTAGCTAGGTCACTGTTGCGATATGATGATGTGAGGGCCTGGTTTGCATGCATGCACGCGTGTAAGTATCTAGCTAGGACATGTATGTTTGGTGTTGCTTGGTTGGAGCTGAGCTTGCAAGTAAAGTAGAATAGAATAGAATGTATATATTGGAGTGGCCGGTCACTACTTCGTCACTAGCTAATTTAGGGCTTGGAGTTTTGGAGACCGGCCGGGAGCTAACTATCAGGGGTGTGTGTATATATATAAGGGCCGGAGGAGGGTCATGTTGTGTGTCCTCTTGCACACACTGATTCTCACTGCATGTGTTTCTGTGCCGGATCCAATAATCCAATATCAATTTGTTTGCCAAATTAAAAGTGTCAAAACTAAGAGATTTGGAGAGAAGCTAGCTAGCCAGGAAGAAAGGGAGAGGAAAGGGAATCAGGGAGATGGGTGGAAAGTCCAAGGGGGAGAGGGCCTCGGTTGGGGCCGGCCGGCCTGCCTCTCACCGGAGTACGTGGTGGTGGCCGGTGTGCAGTGGCGCATGTAGCAGCAGCAGCAGCTAGCTAGGCGGCCGGCCGGGGCCGGCCGGGGGTTTGGTGATTGGATGTGATCGAGGTGCGTCGATCGTCTGTCTGTGCGTGCCACTTTTTAAAGTTGGGGAGGGAGTAAGGGTGGAGAGGTAGTACAAAGCAGCGTGGAGCGTAGCGCTTGGCGCCGGATTGTGGAGGGGAATATGGGTCATATAGAATTTTGTGATGGCATTTGGGCTTTGTCCGCTAACCCTTGCCCTGCTAGCTGCAACCACAGCGCGCGGCCGGGGCCTTCAACACTCCCTTTAGTTTTTCGCTGCCTATCTCCTTGTCCCTGCATGCATGCGTGCCCCCCCCCCCCCCCCCCCCCCCCGGCCCTCTCATCTCCTACCTTGGTTTCTCAATGTTTATCTACCACCACAGCTGCCTTGCTAGCTACACCTAGCTAGCTCGTTCCATTTCATTGATTGGGACAGGAGCTCCCCAAGGAGAGATACACAGTGTATGTATGTCTAACCGTACGTTATGTTCCAACTGGTCTGATTTAGATGTTTAGTCAATTCATCAGAGTTGGGTTTTGGTGGTGTGATTTTGCGTGTAGGGGTTGAGGTCATCTTGATGTTTTCTGGTTGTCGTTTGGATGCAGGACTGGCGCGGCCGGGGGCGAAGGATGTGTTAGTGCTCCGACCAATCGACCGGCCAGATGAAGTGTTAAGGATTCGATATAAATATTACTACTAGTAGCTAGCGGCCTATCGCGGTTGGAGTAAAGTTGAAGCTTTTCAGGGGTAGGTGCCAGAAATTCAGGACTCGATTGTTAATTCGCTCTTACTGTGCTAATTAATTATTAGTTATTTAAACGTCAAGTAAGCAAGAGTCGCAGCTTGGTCCAGAGCTTAATCGTATGTCATGCCACGCACGAGGGAACAAAACAAATGCGACAAGCTGGTGATCAGCTGATCAGCTCCATCCATGCATGGACACTATTCTCTAGCTACACGTACACATCATCTCTCACTCGACCACTTGTAAGGGAATCAAGGATCAGGGCTTAGCAATCAGACTGCTCATGATTCATCATATCACCAGTACTGGAGTACGAAGTTTTTTTTTTACAACTTTCTGTAAGGTATAGTATAGCTAGCTAGATGCGTGCGCCGGTGCGCGTGTGGGCACGGGCGTACATGCATGCATGCATGTGTGCGCATGTGTTGATGTTTAGGTAAATGTGCCGCCTGCTTCTGGCCTTCTTCCCGGCCGGGCGTTGTATCAACTGATCGATCGATCGATCGACTCATCGACCAGCCTTATTGCAATGCGTTGCAGTTTGCCATAAAGGGACCGCTCATGCATGTCACAGCTAGCTAGCTTACTGACCGATCGATCAGTCTCAGTTATGTTGTTGTCGTGCGTGTTTGGCCGCCTGCCTGGGTGGCTAGCTATCTAGCTCCATCACATTATTCACATATCATGAATTACATGTGTGCGATAAATAATTCCACAAATCATAGTACTGCAATACGTGATATTCAAAGTACTAATCGATACGTCAGTTGATTAATTAGTTATCAGCTGAATTATCGATCCGCCAGTGTTTTGCGGTCTTTGGGAGATACTGAGAAATGAGATTCTCTAGTCTCTACGCACATCATGGTATATCTGAAAGAGAGAGAGAGATCGAGAGAGATAGATCGATACCGTTTTACTGGAAGATGAGATGAATTCCGCAAAGAGCATAACTGTCAATCTAAGCTTCAGAGGAGAGAGAGAGAGGGAGAGATCTGTACATTGCTCAGCTCAGTCATATCAAGCCCAGTGTTGATCTAATAAACAGTACTACATTGGAGTACATTAGAATATGTTATTAGCCAGAAACCTTGCAATATAATATATATATATATATATATATATACGGAGTTGGTTAATTAGGTTTTGATAAAAAGTTGTTTCATTTTGTTTATTAAATGATGTTTCGTTAGTAACAATGAAATCTACTGATGTCATTTTTAACGTATCAAATCATAACATTTTTTAGATACTTTGATAAAACTTTCCAGATTTGAGTGCACGTATTAGCCTAAGCCATCTTGTTAAAGTGGCAGGAGCAGTGCACACGGCCGGTGTCCCGCGCGCGCGGTTCCAATGGGCAATGGCTGAGCACTGAGCAGCTAGCCGGCCTCTGTCCGCCGAACCCACCACTTACTATACCACCCATCAATCGATCATGCAGCGCAGGGGCCATGATCGATCATATGAGGATCCTAGAGATAGGTCCTCGATCGATCGGTGTCCCCACATGTCACCTGCACAAAAACACACACATATGACACATCCAGGCCAGCTTCCTAGAATCCTAGCTCCCTGACGACCCCGACCCCAAATTAAACTCTCCGCCGCTGTTAGCGAGCGAGCCGCTACGCAGCGGCGGAGCCAGCAGGCTGGAGCCTATCCTCTAATTTTGCCAAAAAAAATTATATATATATATATATGTATACATGTATATATGTATGTATGTATATATATATATACGTGTATGAATATATATGTTTATATATATATGTATGTATATGTATATATATATGTATAAGAATATATGTATGTATATATATATATATATGTGTGTGTGTATACCATTTTATAGCGGGATAGATATAAGCAGCTATGACAATATTGATTATTTATGGAGAAGATAATCAGAGACAATAACTAATTGTAGAGAAAGAAAACTAGCCTAAGACGGTATACATAGTTACCATGGAGATCAAATCCACATAAGAAAATTTACGGCACCTTTATAACAAATCACATAGTTACCATGTTTTTTAAGAGAATTTATTTAAAAGGACTAAAAAATATAATAGAATTATATAAACACATACTACATTTTCAGCGGTATGTAGTGGCGTAGTACAATTCGTTGGCTCTTGGGAAGATATGAGAAGAGGAATAGAGTTTGTTAGTTAGAAAAATATGTTATTGGATTAACTATTAAATTTTGGGGCTAGATTTTAACCCAATTAAAACACACACATACATACTCAAAAATTTGCAAGAAATTGCTCCTATAACCACTAAGTACACACGTACATGATGAGTTAGTCCATACTGATCAAATTCGATAAAATATAGGTTAGCAGATCCACTTAATGTCTTGTAAGCTGTTGTTTGTCATACCGACTTGTCGTTCCCGTTGACTCATATCTTATTGGTGTATCTTACTATCAAATTAAATCATATGTTTTTATTTGATTATGTATATATTATATTTAACATATGTTAATATATATAACTTAATTACACTTAGATTTGATTTAGCCCACCATCTATATTTTTTCTCGATTCGCCACTGCTACTAATGTACTAGCTCCAGCTAGCTGGTCGATCATTCGATCATCGGTCGAGCCTAATTAATCACCTATGATATGGCCGGCTAGCTCTTGCAACGTCCCTGATGTAAATCACAGGTGAACGCAAGAGAATTTGCTGCGAAGAGCCTGTAGCTTTTCCATTCGGCGTTGCATTGCTAATTAATACAACAAACAAACATACTGCGGCGACATACCCGGCCGCCATGCGCGGCATGCCACAAGACGCGCTCCGTCTGGGCGTGAGCTCGATCTACAATTGCGCCACGTCCTGGAACGTGTGGATGATCAGAAGGCTAAGCTAGGACTTAGTCTGTTATTAGGAAACTAAAACATGAAAGCAAAACAAGAAATATTCTGATCGTGTGATGGAGTATGCAACATTTATTCCCCCTAGTCCTGAACACGATCACTTCGCAGCTTTTACGCCGATCTTGTTGAGCAGCTCCAAGAACCGAACTCGTCCTAGGGACTTCGTCAACAAATATGCTAGTTGTTCTTCAGTCGCCGTGTAGCTGATAACTATCAGGCCTCCATCGCCACACTCATGAAGATAGTGGTACCGCACATCGATGTGCTTGCTTCGGTCGTGGTGAACCAGATTCTTGCTTAGCGCAATAGCTAACTGATTGTCCACCTTTAACTCTGGTGCTGCTACCTTGAACCCGACCATGCCAGTTAGAAGACGAGCCAGCCACACCCCTTGACACACTACACCAACTACTGCAATGTACTCCGCCTCGCACGAGGACAAAGCGATGACACATTGCTTGGACGCCTGCCAGGTGATCGGATTTGCCCCAAGAAAGAATATAACTCCCGTAGTACTCCTTCTGGTGTCGACATCCCCAACCATGTCGGCATCATTGTAACCGATGAGCTTGAGATCTCCTCCTTCACGTATTGTATAGTGCAGTCTATGTTCTTGAGTTCCTGCCACATACCAGAGTACTCTTTTAACGGTGGCAAGATGATCCGCACGAAGAGCTTCCATGAAGCGACTCAAATACCCAACAGAAAATGTCAGATTAGGACGAGTATGTAACAAGTATCGCAGTGCACCAATAATACTTGGGTACTCAGTGACATTCACAACTTCTTGAGTCCCAATCTTGCTTAGTTTCAGCCAATTTTCCATTGGTGATGCACATGGGCTGCAACAATTCAGTTCGCAATGCTCCATGATCTTTCTAGCATAAGCAGATTGACACAGAAACACACCATACGATTTCTACTATATCTCTATTCCGAGATAATATGATAAGAGTCCAAGATCACTCATCTAAAAATGTGTCTTCATCTCGGTCTTGAACTCGGTGATGGCAGTGTTGCTAGTGACGGTGATGATGAGGTCATCGACGTAGACGCCCACGACCAGCCGCCCTTCTTCTCTACACCGCATGTAGACGCCATGCTCAGAGTTGTTCCTCTGGAAACCAAGCGAGACCATGGTGGCGTCAAGCATAGCATTCTAGGCCCTGGGTGTTTGTCGTAGTCCATACAAAGCCTTGCGAAGACGAAACACCCTGTCCTCCTTGCCGACGACAACAAAACTTGGAGGCTGATGAATATATACCTCTTCTTTGATTGTCCCATTGAGGAAGGCACTTTTGACGTCTATATGATGGACAATCCATCCCTCACTCGCTGCTAGTGCCACCATCATCCTTACTAACTCTAGGCGTGCGACCGGAGAAAACACTTCATCGAAGTCTATGACGGCACGTTGCACGTACCCATTCGCAACGAGTCTTGCTTTGTGTCGAACAACGCTGCCGGCTTCATCTCGCTTAACTTTGTACACCCATTTCAGTCCAATAGCGCGGTGTCCTGCAGGAAGTGAAGTTAGTTCCCAGGTGTCATTCTCTTCGATCGACTTCATCTCATCGAGCATAGCTTGGCGCTAGGGGACTTCAAGTTCAGCTTCTCAAAATGATGTCGACTCATCTACAGAGGTAAAGTTAAGCTCGACGTTGAGTGCTCTCCCAGCATAGCCAGGGTTGTCAGCATCCCCGAGGACATCATCCATGGTGCGCAGTCAGAGCGGGGTGTCGTCGTGCTCTGCATGAAGGTCTTCTTCTTCAATTTCGGCCTCCGGTGCAGTAGCCTCAGCTCCCCCACTGGATGTAGATCGCCGTCTTCAATTTTTGCCTACGGTGCTGCGGCCTCCCCCACAGGCGGCGATGATAGTGAAGGAGATGGAGTCGGCGTGGTCGGGCACCCTCATGAACTAGCTCAGTGCTGTACAAGATAGTAAATGGCTCGCCAAGGTCTTCATTCGCGCAGTCAGCATTACTCCAGCACCACCTCGCTACTTCGTCGAAGATGACATCACGTGAAATGACGACACACTTGCTGACATGATTGTAGCATCGATAGGCTTTGCTTCCTGGTTCATAGCCGACGGAGACTATATTCATGTTGTGATCATCCAGCTTCTTGACTCTGGGTCAAGTGTTCTTCACATGAGAAATACACCCGAACGTGCAGAAGTAATGGACTGTTGGGGTCCTACCGTGCCATGCTACATATGGAGTCTTTCCGGCCACGGTGCGTGTGGGAGAATGATTGAGGATTTGAACTGTCGTCAACACTACTTCACCCCAGAAATATCCCGACAGTTTCATCTTAACCATACATCGAGTCATGTCGATAATACTTTGGTTCCTTCTCTCAACCACTCCATTCTGTTGCGGCGAATAGGGGGCAGTGAGATGTCGTTGAACACCCTGCTCGGCACAGTATTCACCGAATTCAACCGAAGTAAACTCCACCACGATCGGTTCCCAACACTTTGAGTTTCATTTCGAACTCGACCTCGACCATAGCTTGAAATTTCATGATCTTCGTTGGAGCCTCATCTTTACTGGACAACAGTCGTATCCACATAAACGAGACATGTCATCAATCAACAACAAAAAGTACCTCTTGCTACTGGGAGTCGCTGGGGTCACCGGGCCGCACAGATCACCATGAAGAAGCTCCAGAAGTGTGTCAGCCCGCTATTTAGCTTGCTTCGAGAAGGATGCACATCGCTGCTTCCTAACCCTACAGCCATCACATACCTGATCAACTTAATCGAGCAACGACAAACCACGTACCATACTCCGAGTTGCAAGCTTCAACAAAGAACTGAAATTAAGATGCCCATATCAAGCATGCCACCGCCAAGCTTCTTCAGATGTCCGAGCAGCAAGACAGACAGGTTGCCCAATCTGTAGCTTGAGGAAATACAACTTGGAAGCCAATCGAGTAACCTTCGCAAGGGGTTGATTGTTCTGGTCAAAAATCTAGAGAATGTACCCTGAATTATCACGTGGTAGCCACTCTCGTCAAGCTACCCAATGCTCAGGATGCTGGTCTTCAAGCGAGGGATATAGTACACCCCCGTGAGAGTCCCGTGCTCGCCATTCCTGCAGATCAACAGAATGTTTTCACATCCCTCTATCTGAGTGACGGAGCCATCCCCAAATTTCCTAGTGTCAAGTTCGGTGAAGAAGTGCTTAGCGTTGGTCATGTGATTTGTGGCCCCTGTATCTAGGACCCAGCGCTCGTCGTTACCTTCATCATGTGACCCGAGGTCAGCAAAGACCCGCTGTTCTACGACCTCCAGGTTATGGCACGTCGGGAGCGAATCGGTGAAGACAGAGTGAGGGATAACCGTCTGCGCCATCAATAGGTTCTCTTCCTATTCTTCACCCTTGATCACATGTGCCTTGGCTTCTTGATCCTTCTTCTTGCGGCACTCACGGGCCCAATGTCCCTTTTTGCCGTAGTACCCACATATGTCATCACGCGCATCTGAGCTTTTTCTACCTTCTCCAGCACTCGGCTTTCCGCCAGTGGGTTTGCCGTCGGGCTTGCCGCCGGAGTTCCCTCCACTACTGCAGGCACCAGGATTAGAGCCTAAACCTTCGTGAGACTTCATACGAGCCATCCACTCCTCCTCAGTGAGGAGTAAACGGCCTCCGCTCTCCTTCGCCGGTGATTTTTTCTTCCTCTGCTCGACGACGCGAAGATGGTCGGTGGCCTCCTCGATCGACAATGTGTCAAGATTCAACATTGTCTCCATCGAGATCACCACATGCTCGAGACTATCGGGGACATCATGGAGCATTTTCTTGACCACCTCCTTGTCAGTGACAATGTCACCAAGTGCCCGCAGTTGGCTTGCCACCGTAGTCAGTCGAAAATATAACTCCTCAACTATTTCGCCGTACTTGAAGGAGAGATCAGTGAAGTCCCGGTGAAGGCGTTCAACATTTGCCTCCTTGACGCGGTCGGCGCTGAGACGAATATTGCGGATCGCTTCCCATGCCTCCTACGTTGTCTTCTTGACCGCGAGACTGGCCTGCATCTCCTGCGACACGTCACAGAGAATGGCAGCTAGGGCGCTTCGATCATCGCAATAATCATCGTCGCTGCAATCGATGACATCAAACAGTCCGGCTGCCTGAAGGTTCACCTTCATCACCAGTGACCACTCCATGTAGTTTGAACGGGTGAGGGTGGGGTAGACGATGTTTGACGAAGACTTCTCGGCCACATGCTCGCAGAAGGGCTGGCGTGGACGGCGAGGGTGTGGAGACAGCGAGAAGGGATGTTGAGTGCGTCCACCCAAGGGAGAATCGTTGGAGTGTTCGTCGGGCAACTTGCCGGAGCGACGAGACATCTCCTAGGATTATGACGGGGCTCTGATACCAAATGATGTAAATCACGGGAGAACACAAGAGAATTTGATGCGAAGAGCCAACAACTTTTAATTAACGAAACAAACAAACAGACTGCAGCGACATGCCCGGCCGCCATGCGCGGCATGCCACAAGATGCGCTCCACCTAGGCGTGAGCTCTACAATTGCGCCATGTAACACCCCAAATTTTCAAAACAATAAAAATATTATTAAATTCAATTTCTTGGAATTATTATTTCAGAAAATACTTTTAATTCCCTTTTATACCCTTTTGAACTACAACATAGAGTAGATGACCAAACTAGGAGGTGAAACTTTTGTATATGATCCTAAGACCAAAATATAATTTTGGGAATTTTATAAATTTTTATCAACCTTGGAAGTAGCCCTAATATTTTAATCTATTTTCTGGAGTTATTTTTATTCAGAAATGTATTGGAACAGTAATGGGCTCCCCTCCCTCCCTTCTCTCTCTCCCGGCCGGCCCAGCCCGTTACCGCGCTCGCCTCTGGCTGACAACCCGGTCCCACCTGTCGGCGCCGAATCCATCCCCTCGCGCGCGAACCCGACACCCCGGCCCCACCCGTCAGGCGCCACCCTCGCCCGCTCGCGCTCACTGGCTTGTGGCCCCCGCTCGTCAGAACCGTCTTCAACCCCGCGCCGGCCCCCCCTAATCCCGCCGGCGAAGACTTCGCCTCGGATCCCCTCGCCGGCTCCCCCTCCCGTTAAACCGACGCCGGTTATTAACTCCCCGAGGTCCCCCGCCCATTTAAACCCTTAAAGGCACGCGTTTAAGCCCCCGGGAACGCAGCTCCATGCATGGCCGCGCCCTCGCCGGCGACTTCAATTTCCCCCTCGGCTTTCCTTGCATGTGAGCCCCCTCCGACGTCCTATTTAACCCCCCGGCCTCCGCCGCGTCCGACCCCCACGCCCACTCGCTTTGAGAACGAACAGAGCGCCCTCTTTTCGCCGTTGAACAATTTCCCCCTGTTTCGCCTCCGGCCGCCCCTCGCCGTCGCCTCGGACCACCCCGGCCCGCGCCTCCGCCACCGTCGTGACCGCAAGGACGTCCCCTACCTCGGCCACGTCTCCGCTGGTCAAGGGGATCGCCGGAACACCGTCGCCGTCGAGTACCCGAGGAGCCTTCCGCGTCTACCCTCGTCGCCGGCCACGCCCCGTCGTCCCCGGACCACCGCCAAGGTACCATCGTGACCGCTGTAGTCCCCTCCTTCCATTTTTAGACTTAGCTAGGGCCACCGTCGCTCGCCGTGGCCGCTGGCCCGCTCGCCGTCGTCGGAGAAGACGACCGGCACGGGTCGAGTACCCGTGCCGTGTCGGATTCGATCCACGCCATGCGATCCAGATCTAACGGCCCGGATTTAATCCCTCGTGCGATTTAATCGGCGCCGTCGGATCTGAGTGAAGCGGTACGGTGCGATCTCGTGCGTCCGTTAGTTTTAAAACCCCGCGTTTAATCTCGTGCGTCCACGTGGTACCCCTTCGAACGTTTTAATCCTGGCCGTCCGTTGTCACTTGCGCGCCCCGCCTCGCCCTCGCGCGTCGGATCTGGATCCGACGGTCCAGATCGACCCGGCGCACGCGCATAGTGCGCGGGTTCACCGTGGGCCTGGCTCACCGTGGACCCGAGGGTTTTAAAATTTGAAAATGAATTTCAGAAATACCTTTAAACTTGTAAAATTCATATCTGGCGCATTCGGACTCTAAAAATTACCATTCCAATTTCAGAAAATTCACAAATTATTCTCTACATGTTTATGCAATAAAACAGTAGGTTTACTTGGAATTTTTCATGTTTATTTAAATAAGTATTCAAATGCTCTTAGGGTTAAAATTACAAATTCAAATATTTAAACTTCAAAAATTTATATATCTATTTCTTTCTGTTTATATACTAGAACCACAGAGTTTTCTCTGGACCATTCATATCAAATTAATTAGAAAACTTAAGGTGATATTATTCACACTTAAAAACCCTTTTTATGAAAAACCATAATTCATTTTGATTCATTTTAAATCATTCATGAAATAAATTTCAGAACCTTAACAACTGATTTTCTTTAAAATCAAACCAACTTAAACTCATATGCTTGTTGTGTGATTTTACGTTGTTTATATAGAATGTTGTATTTATTTCACTTTATTATTATTGAAAAGACTACGACGCCGTCGAGGAGCCGGAATACTTCCCGGAAGTCCCTCCCTCGCCTTTCGCTGAACAAGGCAAGTCACCAAACAATTCTCTTGAACATATTGAACCCATGTTTGAATTGACTATCGCTAAAACACATAGGTTATATATGCATTAGTCAAATGAACCCTTACATTATATTTATTTAGGATCCCCCGACCTTGATGTGCAACCCAAGCCATGCTATCTCGCCTAACCTCCTTGTCACCATATGATCAATGATATTAGCTAGTGTCCAATGTATTGACACGGCCGCTATAGGATAAAAATGAGTCGTAGCAAAATGGTTCTATTATATGATCCCCGTTGCTTCTTATCCTTGGAAATTCCGTTGGTGATGAGTCATGGTTGTGAGTGTATGCATGGTGGGTTCCGGGTGCAAGCTAGGGCATTGGTCGGTAGCACCCGGGGCACTATAAGGACCGGTCTGAGGGATCCGTTGCAATACACTTACGTACTAACCACAAGTCTAGTGGGTAAGTCCTAACTAAGGTATGAGTTGTTCCAAACCGAGGCCACCATTTGGAGATGGGTCAAGTTGCACCTGCGGGTGACTTGTACCAATGTGGCGCAAAAGGGGGTGCGACGTTAGCCGGGATGCGGCCCGGCGCGCCGGCGAAACCTAGAGCGGGTGGTTATCGCTTGGAACATCTCATATTGAGGTTTTGGCACGAGTTCCCGTGAAATGGGTCATCTCGTTGGGATGAGTGCGTGCCTTGTGGGTACAGTAGTACATCTCTGATCAGAGTCTTAAATCTTTTCGAAAAGCCGAGCCCACGGTCAAGGGCGGGTTGCGTGACATCCCCCAGTTAGTTTACTTTGAATATGAATGTGCATGATGGATTGACATGTAAGGACTGTTGTGCGAGGAGGTAAAACGTACTCCTCGAGTTAGTTGATGTTGATGATGCTCATGTTTACTTTCCGCATGATTAAAATATGATTACACTAAATGCCATAACTGCAACTGCTTTATTCCGCATTGTTAGCCATTATCCTTCCTTGTTTATTATCCTGCATTATTATTTGCATTTGCGGTGGCTTGTTGAGTACTTTTTGTACTCATACCCGTTGGACCCCGCAGAGGATGCTTACTTTGAAGACGGTCTGGAGTAGCGACCCAGTCGAGAAGAAAGTTCCTGAAGAAGAAGTTCGTCATGCCGCTGTTTAAATTATCTTATTACTGTTTTTACTAAAACAATGTTGTAATAAATATGGTCTGCGTACCATGGATATTGTCGTATGTACGTTGTCGCATGATGAACCTCTTGTATTATTGTTTTTCTTATGAAATTCAATAATGTCTCGATTTGTTTAAATCGGGGCGCTACACGCCACATCCTGAAACGTGTGCATGATCAGAAAGCTAAGCTAGGACTTAGTCTGTTATTAGGAAGCTAAACATGAAAGCAAAACAAGAATTATTCGAAAGTGTGATGGAGTATGCAACAGTCCCGTGCCATCCTTCTCCATTTGGACCCTTTCACAAATTCCTAGTTCCTATTCCCTCTATCTCATTATAAAATATATAGTAATAACTTGGCATTTCATAGTTGCTATAATTTATTATTACAACATGATATGATTCCCATATGAGTAAAATCAGAACAATTGCATGCAAGATATATTACTAGCGGGCGGCAGCCAGCAGCTAGCTGATCGATGGGTTACATAATATCTGTGTGAAGGAGACTACTGTACTACTGTGCGAGAAGCTAGCTAGTGGTGATGGATGGATGCTCCATCCCCATCAAATTATGAGAGGGCGGATCGCCGGGCGAGTAGCGTCAAGCGCGCGTCACCTCCGCGCATGCAGCGCCGATCGACCGCTGTGTCCCCTCGCGCGCGGCGCGATCGATATATCGGTCGCCTCCGGCGTCCGCTAGCGCGCGCGCGCAGGGGCCGGCGCCCGGCGCCCGGCCTCTGCATCTTCTGCATGGCACCCGGTCCGGCGCGAGAGGACACGGCACTTGTGTAAGATAGTAGGGGGTGTAATCATGCGGTCTGGCGAAGCGAGCTGAGCCATCGAGTACGGCGGGCCGGCATGCGTTGCATGCAGCAGGTCTGCTTAATTTGGACGGGAATGGCGTGCGCGCGTACGTACGTGACAGGCGCCCGTTCGATGGATGGATGGATGGATGGATGGATGGATGGATCGCCTGCGTGCAGTGCGTGGGTCTCTGCTCGATCGCCCACGGCTGCGCGCGCGCGCCGTTGCTTTTTGCGGATGGATGGATCCATCGACTTGTCGCGTTGCGCGTTGTCGCGCAGTTGTTTCTGCATATACGCCCGGGCACGCGGGAGAGGGCGGCCGGCCGGGAGGCGGGTCCGGCACCGGTCGCGGGGGGGTTAGCTGCGGGCGCCGTGCTCTGACTGATGAGTAAGTGAGAGTACGGCCGCGGAACCGCCGGTGGGGGAAGAGATACGCGCGCGCGGGCGGGGCCGGCCGGGAGCTGAGGCCGTCCGGCGTTGCCGTTTGCTGACACAATCGACCATGATTTTGCTGCTGCGGTGCTGCCTACCAGTAACGCGACAGTGATTTTTACGATTCATCCTGCTACAATAAAATTTATTATTTATCTCATTCTATCTGACAGTGAAAAATATTTTTTACTGTTTCTTAATTAGTGACATTGGAATCTACAAATCATGAAATTGTCTACAAATAGTCACTCGGCGAATATAGTGTCTGGCCAGCGAAAATTAAATATGCAAACTATCTAATAACTAGTATTATACCCAATATGTGATCAATTAAATTACTAATTTAGGATATAACCCTAGATATCGTACGATTGCTTTTATAACAGCCAAGTGGTTAGAGGGGCGACATACATTAAAGGCAACCAATCAACGGTGAAATCCTACGAGTGCAACACTTAGGAGGCTTCCGTAGCGAATAATTGTCTAATCAGTACAACTAATAAACGCCTTTTCCACCGAACTAGGTGTAGTTCTTAATTTTAATTTTATGGTATCTATACTTGTTAAATATCTCCAAAACAGGGTATGCCATGCCCTTACCGGCATACCTCCTAGATCTTGTTATTGAGATTCATCCACGGAACTCGATCTAACCAAAATCTTACTGCGGATACCTCGTGTATACTATTGTTGTTCATAGACAACATTCTTAAAAATAATAGTAAGATCGATTCTACAAATACCATGCAGCGTATCAATTGTCTGGTCTGCGCTAGAGATACCAGAATTCTCACTCGAGTTGGGCTGAAACTAAAGAAACCACAGGCCCGCGCAGCATCAGGTCGCACCTAGCTAGCCCAGGACACCTCCTTCCGCTGTAAATTCCCCTGCGCCCAACACCGTCGCTCGTCTGGTCATCCGTCTCCACGCAGCCAAGGCCGAACGTACATGGGCCTCTCAACCCAACCCGTCGTCAGTCTCGCCGCGGCTCGTGCCAACCCGCCCGGCGGCCGTCGACGGGAACCGGGAGGCCACTCCGACTCCGTCGCCTGTTCCGACGTCGAGATGGTTTGGTTTGGTTGCATGAACTGATGCCAATTAATGTTAAGGCGGCATCAAAGCTGTCGGCTTCCAATTAATTTGCTTGTTCACATCAATGCAGCTGGTAGCAAGCAGTCCAACCAATCTCCATGCAGCTAGCCCAAACCGCACGGCGGCACGGCCAGTCCTCTGCACTCTGCACTGCACATTCTGATTCTGAACGATGCTACCTCGAATTGATGATCTCCCCGGCTGTCGTCTAAACTGTGAAAGGGATGCCCATCTGCTGCTGCTTGTCGAAAGCTACCATCTCATCAGCAAACGATCATTCTGTGGTTGAGACTTGAGAGGGACGGTCATCCCCTCGACCACTCATGACTCATCCGCTCTCTTGTCAAGCTCACAATGCCTCAAATGTTGGACGTGCCCATGCTTGATATATGCTTCCAAGCTAGCTGCTTTAGCCGATCGAACTACGTTTCTTTCCCCCATCAATGCCGTGTGATGAGCAATGGCCGGTCTTCTGATCGTGTGCGGAAATGGCAGTTCCACGCAGCGTCCTGCACAGTTCATGCTCTTTTGTGGCATTGTGGGTGGCAGGTGTGCATTGATTGCCATGAGAGTTACCCGTTCCCGTTCTAAAATACAACAATTTCTATCATTAAAATTGTATCTACAATGTTTGGACTTTGTAGTGATACTTGAGAAATAATTTGGGCTATTTTTCTTATATCTTAATAACCGCGTCGGAGTTTAGAAATAACTATAATTTGAGAAGAGCGAGTAGCGTACATGATCATATGTCATAGCTACTTCCTCTGATCCATCCGAAACAACTTTCTTCCTTGAACTTGCGAGAGACATCACCACCATATACATGTAGTTTGTTCAATGTCTAGTCGAGCACTCTGAATTTCTCAAGGATATGTGTTGCTACTGCCTACTGCTATGTGAGGGCAGAGTTTGTCATCAGATAGCATCACTAGCCACTTGCCAGCTAGTGTTATTACACCCGTCTCAGGCTACTGAATTAGTATAGGTATAGACAGACACATAGATTGATATCGTTGCTGATTTGCTGCCCTGATTACCGGATAGACATAGCAATTAAAAAGCAGCAGACAAAACACCTTATTAATGCCGTCCAAACCTCCTAGTCCAAAATGTCCTGTGCATGCTTAAACTGGCATCTTGATATTGCTGGACGGAGCGGTTGAATCTGGACTCGATCTGATGAGCAAGTCGTCCACGTTGAATCGACGTCTCCACTATGGTCCCTCTCCTCGCTTGTTCATTCATTCCCCCTTTCCCCGTCCGTGGAAACGTCTCAGCTCATTACTCTCATCTGCAAATAAATCTCATGCAACAGCTAGCTAGTGTCAGTAACCAAGCTACTGTCGTCGTCGTACGTGTTCCAAGTACGTGTGGTCTACTGGACGGCGAGCTAGCGAGCTGCATTACAGCCGTTCAAAAAGCACGTGCTCCTTAGCTTGCTAGCTTGCCTGCGTAGGTCCAAAACCGCCGTTTTACCAGTGTGTATAGCAACTTCGTCAGAAGAGCTGCTGCTCGAATAATGTATGCTCAGAAAACGAGAGACCTGATACATCATCGTGTTCGGACTTCTTGATGCATATACTATTACGCTTCTGTTATTGACATGCATCACAATGGCTGCGTACGTGTAACGAAGAGAATAATATACAGAGCCATATATATATATATATGTACGTACATGTGGCTCTTTTTTCTTTGTGAAGTCATGGGGCTTTGAGCTCCGGAGCTTCTTGCCGACGCAGATTTGGCCTTTATCTGTCCTTCCATCTCTATCGGTTCGTTCGTTCGTTAATTTGTGATTAGACTATGCCGCGGACGACTGAATTCGGGCTACCGGATAGATGCATTATTTGTGTTGTTTTCTACAACTTGAGTTAAACTAATGGATACAGAAACTTAGTTTTTGTCGCCACTCTTGCTCTTCCTCGGACTTTTGCATGAGGATTGGCGGTAGCTATGGGTAACCGACCTCAGGATAATGCATATCCCGTTGAAATGCTCCCACGATCCCATCAGCATTAGCTGCCTATCGTCCTTCTCACCCACCGTCGGTGAGCCGGCGCGGCCACCCTTTCGGTCTTCTTATCTTGGAAAGATTCAGCAGCTATTTACTACTTTTAAATAGGTGTAATTTAATTATTTGTCATGTAAGTGATAAATAATTAAACATACTTCTTAGGGTTACAGAGAGAAGTATGTGGCCGGTTCTATAAAAATAAGAGGAAAATGAGACTCGTTAGAATCTAAAACACACTTAGATAAAAGTATTGGACGAAGATTCACGTGAAAGAACCTTTGTGAAAAAAAAATCATGGGGATAAAATCCACTAATAAATGGTACGAGATTATATGTACAAGAGTGTCATATACTTTTATGGGTTTAGGCATCCTATTGAAGTATAACTAAAATGTGTTTATGAAATTAGGACTTTATCTATTTGAGTTTATTTTTTAAGTCATAATCTTGTTGGCGGCAAAAATTGGTTAAGACTCGAGCCCAGCAAGGATCAAATATGGTCAACAGATACTACTACAAATCGCAACTATAGTGGCGTTGGGCGATTTCACTGTAGTGGCGGGCTATTAGAGGCAACGCGCCCGCCACTGCTATTGACACAGTGGTGGTGGGCACTCTGCCCGCCAAGGTTAGCAGTGGTGTTTGAGCAGTGGCGGATAGTTGCCCGCCGCTACTGTATGTTTTTTCCCACCGCTACAGTGGGTGTTTGTAGTAGTGAGAAGTTGTTGGACCGGAAACGGCGACCAGAGGGGGGTGAATGAGAGCTTTTAAAATTTTGGGCTAAAAACTAGCCTTCGGTTTTAGTTCTGTCTTCTGCGGAACAGGCTTCGAACACTACCTTCGAAGGTCTGGTTCGGAGGTGCTTTGACAACTTCGAACACAGGCTTCACAGGACCAAGAGTTCGAAGCCAAGAAGACTTCACTCCACTCACAACCCTCGAAAATCTACTCTGCTAAGTTAGTGCAGGCTTCGCACACAGGGTGCTTCGAGCAGGCTTCGCACTTCACCCTTCGCAAGAGTGGACAACCCTCTGAGGATATCGACCAGGTACTTGGCAGCAGCAACTTGTGCTGGGCTTCGTACACGAAGGTCTAAACACACACTGACAGACTTCGCTAGAGTCACAGACACGATAAAAGCACTGGCTTCGATCAGGGCTTCGCTAGTAAGCAGCGAGGTCTCGCCTCCTGTTACACAGAGCGAACACACCCTGAAAAGCACACTTCGCACAAAACACCCTTCGCCTAGACAGGCTTCGGTGTACTAAAACTAGCGAGGTATGCAAACAAGCTCAAGCAGGAAAACAACACAGAAGCAGGGCTTCGCCGCTTGAACAAGGAACACAATAAAATTGAACTCTGGATGAATACAACGAAGTGTGTGGCTAGTACAGGAGCTCAACAGTAAATGCTCAAAGTGTTAAATGTCACCTACCGAGCCCCCATATTTATAGCCCACAGTTCACCCAAAGGAATTGACTACTTTACCCCTAGGGTTTACACCAGTTTTGTCTCTACAGAACAGAGGGGTACAAAAGGTAGTCTAACTTTATTCTGGAGGATTCTCTGTCAGCTTTGCAGAGGGGACAACGTCAGCTTTTTACAGAGCAGACAGTGTCAGCCTTTGCAGTCTTTGACCTTCTGGAGCCTCCCTTCGCACGCGAGGGGTGCGGTAGCTTCGGCGAGAAGCCTTGAGCCTGGTGGCCTTCGCTTCGCCGAAGATAGCATCCGATACAGTGACGGTTTTGAGCCGAAGCCGTCAAAGCCCTTGGGCCTTCGCACCAACACCTCCGGAGTGGACCACCACGGCTTCGCAGCTTCACCCAGCTCGAACTCCATCAGTCCGTGTACCGAAGCCATGCAGGCCGAAGCACCTCAAGTCAACCTTGCTCCAGCGCTAGCCTCGCTCCGAAGCCTTCCTCACTCCGAAGCCCCACCTTCGGAGTACCACCCTTCGAAGTCCCTCCTTCGTCCAAGGCCTCCGCATGAAGTATTCCATGAGCACTTCGTCGCAGTGTCTCTCCCCGAGCACACTCCTCGACGAGCCTCACCCAGACCATGCCTTCGATGCGCCTCGACTTCTGAGACCTTCGTCGGGCACCTTCGAAAGTCTCCCTCCGGAGCACACTTCGAATTCCTTGCCTCCGCAGAGGACTTGATCCATCCAACTCCGAAGTCACTCCATTCGGAGTACCTTCGAAGTGCCTCAACTCCGAGGAGTTGTCTCGGAGTACCTTCAGCCGGAGCCACGCTCCGCACTTACTGCCTTCACCTGGTGCACCTCCTCGACCCGAGGACCGACCCGGACCCCCTTCGCAGCCACCGTGACGGAGCTCCCCGCTCCCCTGGCATCAAGCCTCCCGCTTGACCCAGGTTCACCTGCTACGAACCTGTCCGTCGCCTCCGAAGTCCCTGCGCACCACAGACAAGCAGACAAGCGTATCCAGTACTCCGGAGACCTCTCCGGGTTAGCAACCTCCGGCACACACTCCGGTGTACCGCCCAAAGTACCGAAGCCTTCGGTACACACCCAGTCATTGTGTACTGTCGAACCCCTCCGACGAGCACACTCCACTGCAACAGCTGCAGCAACCAAACCACCAAACACCCTTCGGTGATACCACCTCCGAACACCCTTCGGAGGTACAACCTCCGAACCCCCTTCGGAGGTAACCCTTCGAACCAGAGGGCAAAAGCCTGTCAATCACTCATCACAAGCACCGAAACCAACACTTGGTTTCTCAGAAGTCAAAAATCTGCTCAAAGGTTTGTCAAAGAAATTCGCCCATTGTGCATGACCGGATATGAAGGAACCAATAGGATAAGAGCTAGAATCGGTTGCAAGATGGATCGTATCAGACAACAAATCTGCGGACTATAAATATGTATATGTTAGGTACAGAAACACAACTATATCCAAAAAATTAATATCGGCGCATCGCCACACTTGTTCATTAAAGGTTCAATCTTGGCAGGACTTGGCACCCAGAGTTGGGCTGCATCGCTTCTATCTCCGGCAAAAGGGGTAAGTCCTGCCACCCTAACGATTGTGTCGACTAGATTGGTGTTGTTCAAGGCTGCATTACTTTGATCTCTTAAAGTGCACTAGTTTGATCAATATAATCGTTGGTTTATCTTAGATTGATTTAGATTAGATATTGTATTTTGAGGCTTCATCGTCAGTTAAGTTCGGTGTCTTGATTTATTGTATATGATTTATTGTTATGCATCATTCATATGAATAAAGTATGCCCGATATGTTGAAGTATTACGAGTCATTTGTGATTTAGCAATTGTCTTGTTAAGTATGATCTTGCTGTTACGATGATTAATAGTATAGACGCATCTTCTGGTATACTAGATTCAGGTTCTATTGTAGTAAAAGCCGGTACGTTATCTTTAATTCCATGTCATATCTCATCGGCATTAGGGATTGTTAATCGACCCGAGTGCATGCCACATCGCTTGCCCGATCATCGGTCCGATCGGTGTGGGTTATGCGTATCAGCCGATGACCTAATCGGCCCGATAGCCTGATTCTTGTCTCGGATCACCCGATGGTTAAACGTATTGCATTCCATAGGTTTCCTCGCCTGATACGTGTGACTCAATGTGTATCGTAGCCATCGGCTCGATAGCCGATGGGTGTTACTACTAATATTTTTCTGTACCTTATCAGTTACAGGGTCAAACTGATTGACACGCTCAGAACCCTAAGTTTTTAGGACTTGCATTGGAGTTAAGTAGATCTTCCAGGCCACACGTGTGATCAAAAACGACACCAACAAATCTAACAAACATTACAATCACTTATGTTGGTGTGATTAATAATTAGCCACATGTTTAAATAGCCTCGAAGAGATTATATTTGTGAAGTGTGTAAGGTTCTGGTTCAAGCCTTTAGATGGGATAATAGACTTACGTTTAGTGAAATTTTTAAGATGTGAATAACCAGTATATATTTGATGCCTCTACCCCTTGCAATGGTGGTTATTATAGGCATAGTGTAAATAAGATAATATTAAGTTACTCTCTACATACAATTGACATATAACAATATTGTATATAAAATTATATAAGGGCAATGTGATAATATACCATATGAACACCAGAAAGTATATGTTTTGTTAGAGGGGATTGAAGCTCCTGTTTCAGCTCCCCTTTGAAATGAACACTACAAAGTGCATGTCTTATTAGAGAGAACTTGAGCCTCTAGTTTCGACTCCCCCTTCAAAGTGGTTTCGGACCTTTGAACACAACAACATGTACTTTGAAGCTTGCGAATGGTTTCGAGGAGCTTGATCTTAATTGAAGCTCAATCGTCCTTCGGAGGGCCTATCTTCAAAGTGCATTCGAACAAGTCCTCGAAGGTAAATATTGTTGTTAATATACAGTGGGAGTAATTTCCTTCAACAACTTAAAATCCCTATAAATATATTCTTGAAAAAAATGTCTACAAAACTCTAGAGGACTCCTAGGCACGACGAAAAACTACAAGTCCAGATAATACTTCAACTTAGTGTTTGAAAGTACATTTTGATAAAAATCTTTCCACTTGTAATCTGCTATACCAGTTGGTTTAACATCCATTGTCTTTTGAGCTCTAGCATCTCAATGTCAAATTTAGTGAAAGATATGTTTGAGAAAAAACACATAAAATATATGATAAGTTCCGAAGAAAAAAAACTTTACGGTACACTACCGTGAATATGAAGCAATGTGATAGAATCGTTTTAATGTTAGGTGTCGTTTGATTCTTTAGTCCAAAAATTTTGTCTCATCACATCAAATGCTTGGATATTATTTTGGAGTATTAAATGTATACTATTAATTTATAAAACTCATTAATAATTGCTGAATTATTCATGAGACGAATCTAACGAGTTTAATTACGTCATGATTTCACAATGTGATGCTACAGTAAACATTTACTAATCATGAATTAATTAGGTTTAATAAATTTGTATCGCGAATAATCTTTCGATTCTGCAATTATTTTTATAGTTAGTTGACGTTTAATCATTAAAATTAATGTCGAAACATCCAATACGATATTTACTAAACTTTAGCATATGAAATCAAACGTCCACTCAGCTTCACTCAGCTTCGTGGAAGATTGAAGAAAATCCTAAAAAAAACTGGATTGAACAAAACTCAGGTTACCCGTTTGCATGCATAAAAAATGTATTGTGAATTGATATCACGTGAAGATGGGAAGTGAAACAGTGTTAGGATTGGCTTCTTTTTTCTCCAGTGGCAATATATTCTTTTGTGTGAAAATTGTCGTGTGGACGAAGCAAATTCCGTCAAATATTTTTCCATTTAACAGGAAAGAACAGTAAGTAAGCTCTTGTATTGCCCTTTTGTCCTTCGTTGTGCACAAGCACAATGCTTGTTGCTCTTTTTTTTATTATTTCCCCGGACGTCTCAGCAGCTGCTGGTTTGATTGATTTCTGGTGAAGAGGTGGACCTTGGAACGGAAGCAGCAGTGACGACGGAGCCGGCAATAATAGGCTAAAAAATTCTTGAATCCCTTCGTTCACGCGGATCTTCGCGTACAAGATAACTCTATCGTGAGCTGCAACGGGGTGATGCATGGGCGACACCACGGCATGAAGGCGGCTCTCTAACATCCCTACGTACTCTTCTCCTTGGTGAAGTAGCAATGCAAGCAGGCAACGATACGATGGTCACTGCACGTTGAACGCAATAGCTTGAGGCACTTCGATCTTGTTTGTTCTAATACCATTTTTCAGATTCTAAAACGTACGTACATAGATAAGTACATTTGACAAAGATTTACATGAAAAAAAACCTTACGTGGAAAAACTACTACCCTACGTACGGAGACAGAATCCACGCAATATAATATTTGCACAGCACGTACGACACTTAGCCTGTCGCTCCCAAAGCTAGGGAAACCACTGTAGCCAATTAACTTTGAGAGCGACTAGACGTAATAACATCCCGGGATAGAAAAAATGACCGGCCGGTACGTTTGTTTTGAGACTAGATCATGTAAACTTATATCACAAAAAAATCCTATTTACGAAACACCGTGACTTGACCAACTTACAATTGTACTGTTATAAGAAACGTGTGCACGTTTGCATGAATTAGGGATAGCAACGTTTTTGAAACCCGCGGGTTTAACGAAATGAAGTAAACCCATAAAATCTATGTAAACCTGAACCGTGAAATCTATGGGTTCAAAACTAAATCCGAACCCGAACTCGCCCGACGGGTAACCCGCTGGTTCAATTTATACTCTACGTACATGAATTACATTACAACATAAATATAATTAAAAAACCAAAATAAATAAAATATTATCACATTACCAATACATAATTTGAAATTATGAAAACACTCGACATATGTCAATGTAACATTATCATGGAAAATGAATAGAGAATAAGATGAACTCTATGTAATTTTAAGTAATCGGATAAACCCGCAAAACCAGCGGATTTAAATCTAAACTCGAACCCGACCCGATAATAAATGGGTACGCAAACCCGCGAACCCATGGGCACAAAATTGAACCCAAACTCATATCCATCGGGTCGGGTACCCGTGGGTACCCGCACCCGTGGATAAAACTGTCATCTCTAACCTGAATGCATTGTCGATTAGGATATATATGGCAATTTTATTCGTGGGTATATCCGAGATTCAATAGACGTGAATTTAAGTTCAAATTTGTATCTATAAAGTTATGATTTTGGGTAATCTATTAGGCACATATTTATTAGTCTGAAACCCCCTATCGATTTATCTTGCTATCTTTGTATATTTTTATGAACTCGCGCATTTTCATCTGATTTCAAGTACCTTTCAGATTTGATATGAATTTGATTTGAAACTAATAGGTTTTGTGAGTGCGGTTTTAAGAGTTTTTCACGGGTTTACTTTACTAATGCCATTTTGTTAAACCCGAGGATTTTATGTCTATTGACATCCTATTCCTATTATGCTATTTATAATTGTGGGTTTCATAGCACTGTTTCCTAGAATGTCATGTCAGTTTTATAACTGAATAAAATATCCTCTATCAGTGGAGAATTTCATTTCACTATTACCTAGGCTAACTAGTGTAATTAAATGCAACTAGCTCTCATGAAATATCCTGAGTTAGCACCATGTCATGGTGATGACACTACTTTCTTCTCTTTCTTCATTAATTGAATGTCATGTAAGCAAAAAATCTAATGTGGCATGGTAATTAATACTATAAAATATTTCATAAAACCTCTTCTTACCTGCAGCATTCATGGTTCATGCATACTCGCGCGAGCTCTCGATTATTGGAATAGAGCTTGTCCTCTACTGGCGCTGGCTACTCAACCTCAACGTCCAATGAGTAGAAGCATCAAGCATGTTGGCATGCAACAAGTTGATGCGTGAATTATGTATTTTGAGGTTTCTGAACGCCCTGTGCCAGCCGCTAGCCTGCTGGGAACAAGTTCACTGTGAATTAGTGAGCGACGATAAGGTAGCGAGACGGATCGTACATCTAGTAGCGGCGAGGTACACCGTACACGCATATATCGCATGGCATGGCACCTTCCATCGCCGAGGGTATCATGGCGCATCCATCTATCTCCTCACCTTTTTTTCAGTAGATTTCACCGTGTCAGCGGAATCCAATCGTGCTGGGTTGGTGGAGTGCACCTAGCGAAAAACGCTGCACATTTACGCTGCTCTGCTCTGCTCTGCATCTGCATCTGCTTCTCGCTTGTTAAATACGGCCCCCCCTCCCCACATTGCAGCAGCTCAGCCGCACTCACGCCCTCACATCCCTCGACCACTCCGCTTCTCTAGTCCTCTGCTCGGCTAAACGACGGCGGGAGATACCAGGGAGCTAAGCCGGCCGTCGTCGTCGTCGTCGTCCATGAGGCAGGCGGGAGCGGTCAGCCCCGGCAATGTCCCGGTGTGCTACTACGGCCCCGGCGGGCGCGTGCCGGCGTCGCTGGAGCGGCGGGTGCGCGCGGCCGAGGTGCTCCTCCGGTGCGCCGCGTGCGGCCTCGCCGTGCTCGCCGCCGCGCTCCTCGGCGCCGACCGCCAGACCCGCGTCTTCTTCTCCATCGAGAAGGTCGCCCGCTACACCGACATGCAGTCCCTCGTGTAAGCATCAGTCTCACTGCCTCGTCTCCATGTTAACAAGCCATTCCCTGCTTGATTAGGACTAGTCACTCACCTTTGCTCACCGATCGATGGGATGAACGCAGCAGCAACCGAATCATTAATTTAATCCATCGATCTTTATTTTGCACCATGCACGCCACTGCCTCACATGTATCCGGCGGCGCCTCAGAGTAGAGTATTATTATCCAAGCGTCGTTGCTACGTGCCAGAATCCCAGAACTATTTGTTTCGGCTAGCTAGTCTCTGACAGGAGCCAAAGATTCTACCTACCTGTTCTTCAACGGTGCGTGCTATGGCAGGGCAGCCTTGCCTTGTGGCTAAGCTGTTGCTACTATACTTGCTCGTACTACAACCCAGTCCGAGTGTAATTCTGTCAATGTCCCGGTACCTCCCATACTGGCCATACACTTCCTTTCTAAGGCACGCCGCCGGTCTAATGGCCACTTAGCAAGTAGAGAAAGCTTCCTTAGTTGAGATGCGGTGGTGGTAGAGACTAGAGAGCTAGCCGGAGAGATCAACGGCGAGCAAAATGCAGCCGTGAAAAGTAGACGAGCCAGCCAAGCGTTCGTACTCTCGGCCGCAGAGGAAGCAGCCGCTTAAAGCCGCAGAGTTGGCACGGTTGGGCTAGTTTACTGCCTTGTCGAGGCCGCCAAACCAAAGGGCCCCCCCTGCTGCAGCTGCGCCTGCACCAGCAAGCTCAAGTAGTTTACACGAGGCCACGAGCACAGGTAGGTCTCCAGGCCGGAGCCTGCTGCATCAAAGGAGCCCCCCATTAATGGCACGGCCTGTCCTTGACGAAACCACAAGAAAAGCTGAAAAGAAGAGTTTTTTCCCTCTTACTTTCTATCAGTGTCAGGTGAAAATGTAAACTAGCAGTAGTAGATCAAGTCGTTTTCCGGATCGGTGCTTTCATTCTGCTGAGTTACGATCGACACCTACCACGTGGCGTCGACTGCTCGATGCAGTTTTCATGGTTAGACCATCCATGGAACGCATAAATGCACAACCTACTTCTCGGTTCTCGCCGACCGGCGCGGTTGTGGTCTTGTGGAGGATTAACCCTTCTTTCTTTCTTTTTGACGCAGGATCTTGGTGATAGCAAATGGAGTGGCTGCTTGTTATAGCCTGATCCAGTGTGCAAGATGCTTGGTGAGCATAGTGAGAGGTGGTGTCCTCCCTCTCAGCAGGCCGTTGGCATGGGCTATCTTCTCTTGTGACCAGGCAAGTAGCTGCTAATGTCGCCATCAGCTTTGCTAGTCATTTGTATGCTTCCCTTATTCTATCGCATGCATGTTTGTCATCACTGTCAAGGTGGTGACTTTTCAGATATGGCGACTACATTTGAGCTGTAAATGCTCATGTTCTGTAGCTATTGAGCACTCAACATTCTGTACTGTAGAGATTAGATAGCGAAAGGGTTGAATTTGTAAACCAAGACACCTTGCCTAGAAAAACAGACACAAACACTAGTACTCGTCTCAGGGCTTCTTGGGATTGTAGCAATTTAGCTTATAAAAAAAGCTAGATTAGACTAACTTAATGGATTATTATAATTTATACTTCAAATTATCAAATTATAATAAGCTGGTATGTCTGTGTTCCGCTTATGAAAATAAGCTGGATTGTTATAATCTTAAACTGAAACAAACAGACCCTTGAATAAAAAGTTGAGAAGTTTCAGTGTTAATTTTTGTAAAATAACTCTAAAAGTTTGCTAATATTATAGGTAAAGTAGTTAAATTATCCTCTCAAAAGGAAAAAAACTAAATAAACTATGTTTGCTTAAGATTCACAGCTTCTTGATCCTTCCACATGAGAAAAAACTGAATTTTTTTACTGAGAGGAAACAAAACTGCAGATTGCATCACAGTAATCTGTCAACACATACACCCTATATCAATTAGAACAAGAGGAAAAGCATGGACTTACAGATATGTGAAAATGTATGGACTTACAGATAGGAAAGAGCAGCTATGTTTGGTGTATTTTTCTCGCGTGTCAAAATAATTGACACTGTTGGATTTAGTATTTAAAGTTTGGCCACTAATAATTGTAAATTATTCAGTTAGGATGACTGGAAACCATAATGTTACATTGTCATACACTGCACCATACATCAATATAATTTTATATTTATGCACATTTTTTTAATAAAAACAGTGGCCAAGTTTTGCATTGTGAAGTCAATGCTTTTAATTATTTAGCAATGGGTGAGTCTAAATGCTTTCAATACTAACATAAAAAATCCAAGGATTGTTTGAATTTCATGGCATATAATGTTATCAACACATTTAATTTTTCTGTTGCCACAAATTATAGATCGAGTCCTTGTCATGTCACAGTCACACCCAGTCTAGCTACTGTAGTTGCTTCAACTCTGGTATCGAACATGCCAATACAAACAGGTCATATATCACGATCAGACCGTGTTGCTATATTTTGCCATGTCCCGTGTCAAAACTGATAAATCTATGAGAAAAGAAGAACGCTTAATTGCTTCGTGTACGTACAATGCGCTCATATATGATAAATTTTGATCGGGCTATCACTAACGTGTGCATGCATCTGCATGCTGTGCGTGCATGGTTGCGCCGCATGCAGGTGATGGCGTACATCGTGATCTCAGCGGTGGCGGCGGCGATGGAGGCCGCGCTGATCGGCAAGTACGGGCAGCCGGAGTTCCAGTGGATGAAGACGTGCCACCTCTACAAGAGGTTCTGCGCGCAGGCCGGCGGAGGCGTGGCGTGCGCCATCGCGGCCAGCGCCAACATGGTCGGCGTCGCGCTCCTCTCGGCGTTCAACCTCTTCCGGCTGTACGGCGGCGGCAAAGCCGGCGCCACCAGCGGCAAGTGAAGCGAGAGCTAGCCCCGGCCCTCCTTCCCCGAGCTGCATGCATGCCTGCCCGTCCGAAGCTGCAGCCATTACGGATCTTGCCACCTCTCCTGCAGGCTCGAGCTCCTCGTAGGCTTTAACACTAGCTACTACCAGTACGTAGCCAGCATGCTGCATGCATGGCCACCCCCTTTGTGTCTTGCGTTTTCGTGCTGGTGTGACATACACGTCGTCGATCCATCAGCGCGGTTAGCCCTGAAAAAAAGGAGTCTCTTCTGGGACACGACCGGTGTATAACAGTATATGATGTCGTGCGTGTTGGTGTTTGTAGTAATATACGATGTGCACAATAAAAACTCGAGAAAGCGATGTATTAGGCGTTTTATTGTGAGATACTAAGAGATTGTGTAGTGTAGCACAATGTCATGGTTCTGGACGTACGAGGCTGCAGGTAAACCAAATGGTTCGCTGTTCTTCTCTTCAAAGTGTTTTTTTCAGGCCTGACGCTCTGTGGATCGGGCCTCGTGTTAGCACAACGTTTCGTCCCGGCCCAACCAAAATGGACCTCGCGTCATCTACAATCCCTTGCCGGCCCTTGTGAAAATGTAGTTGTAATCTTGTGCATTCTAGGCCTAGCTCACGTCGCATTTTTACCTGTATAGTTGTTTGTTTTGCTTAGCTATGCCGATTGCTGGCTGAATTTGCATAGGATTGTTTGTATAGTCTATAGGAGTTTAAGTTAAAACATGAAAATTTTGAAGAAAATCAAACGTGGAGGAAAGTGGATGGAGAAACAAAGTATGCATGGGGCTTCTCAGAGGAAAACAATAAAGGCATATGAGCTTATGGTCATTTTCCTTTGGAATAAGCTTTTAGGAATCTAATCTAAACAAATTTTACAAACCAATTCCTTTGTTCCAAACGGTATGCATGTGTTATAGAAATTTTTTACTTATGATCTAAATCCTTCACAAATCATTTTGATTTTCCTTCTTTCAACGCAGCACTAAATTTAGACCATTTGGAGAGAGTTTAAGACGACTGAGAACATCTTCATTGTACTTGCTATCACACTTGCTATCCCCTAAAATAGCAAGTACGATAAAAAAATACTCCATTATACTTGCTACTTGACTTGTTATTTTAGCGGCTTGTTATTCCTCTCTCCACACTTGCTATATCTAGCAAGTCAACCAAACTTGCTATTCCAAGCTTGTTTAATTATTTCATTTTCTTGCATATATATAAATTGATAAAATATAGTTACATTTAAATAGAGAATCATATTTAGTAAGTACATTGGAGTGAATAGCAAAATAGCAAGTCAATTTGAATAAGAAAACTTGCTATTGCTATAAATATTAAGTCAAAAATAACAAGTACAATGGAGATGCTTTAACAAGCCAATCAAACTTGTTATTCCATTGAATATTGAGATTGTTTAATTGTTTTCACTTTCTTTGCATATATATAAATTGATTAAATATAGCTCCATTTGAATAGCAATTCACATTTAGCAAGTACATTGGAGTGGATAGCAAAATAGCAAGCCAATTAGAATAGGGAGACTTGCTATTGCTATGAATAGCAAGTCAAAAATAACAAGTACAATGGAGATGCTCTAAGGGTCCCTTTGGTTTGGCTTTTGGGAGCAACTTTTGCTTCCTGGAAGGCAAAAGTCAACCAAAGGGCATATGTCAAGCTAGCAGCTTTTAGTAAAAGCAGTTTTGGGTACAGTGAAACTGTGAAACTTGTTTTTTGTGGCTTCTGGCTTCACAACCATACAAAATTTCATAAATTAACATATCAAATTTCATACAACAATACAAAATTTCATAAATTGACAGTTCAAATTTCATTCATAAATTGATAGTTCAAATTTCAAACAAACATACAAAAATCCATAAATTGACATGTTAAATTTCATACAACCATGCAAAAATCCATAAATTGATATTTTAAATTTCATACATCCGTACAAACTTCCATAAATTGACATTTCAAATTTATACAACCATACAAATTCCATAAATTTACATTTCAAATTTCATACAACCATACAAATTCCATAAATTGACAGTTCAAATTTCATACAACCATACAAAATTCCATAAATTGACATTTTAAATTTCATACAACAATACAAAATTTCATAAATTGAATTTTTACACAGCTCACATCTCAAAGCAGCTTCTCCACAATCGTTTCAGCCAAACGACTTCAGCTTTCTCACAACCCACAACCCACAACAGTTTTTTCCACAGCCCACAACTCACAACATTTTTTTCCACAGCCACAGCTCAACCAAACACATCCTAAGTAGTTGCAGTTGTCATAATCTTATACAAACAAGCCCCAAACATGCCCCCTTGGCCTCTTTGTGTTCAGATCTTTCAGTACTAGTAGTTGATCGTGGGATGAAACTGTGCGTGTTTGAAACTCATGCAAATCATTCGCTACCATTAAGCTCTGTTGCAACAAAAGCGTAGCTGGGCAATGCACGGGCATGCAATTATGCATGGCAACGTACACCCCAAGTGGTGCAAATCAGCACAGTACATCTGAAAATGAATGCGTGGCATAAGCGTAGGATCCATGCCTGCCTGCAACTGCCATGCATGCATGTTAGCGAGAAATTTATGATGGTCTGATCGATCTCTGAGAAGAACACCACCACAAGCTAAGGGCGTCCAGATGCTACAAGCTGAGAAGGTGATGCCATGTGAGGTCGTGCAGCAGCATAAAAGACAAAACACACTCAGTGGTCGTATTTAAGATGGCATTACCCGTATCTGCTATCCCTGAACGCAGCGTAGCATTGCTGCAGAGGACAGCCGGGTGTATTATACTACAGAATTCAAGATGCTCCTACATATACGTACCACCTATAGTCCTAATTATAGTATATATTTGTTTTGTTAGAGGATAAACATGTATGAAATAGGACGGCGAATGCAATATTTTTTAAGAGCAAGTATAATAAGCTAATGCAAACAAGCTACTAACTAACAGTTTAGTGGTACATATATGAGAGCTTAGTGATACATATATTCTCATAAACTTTGTAAGATGATATAGTAGATTATACATTAAATATATAGCTAGTTAATTATTATATAAGTGTATTATTGGTTATATATGCACTACCGGAATACTCAAATTTGCCCGAGTGTATTATGTTGGGTACTCAGCAAAGAGGATTTTGCCGAGTGTTTTTAAAAAACACTCGGCAAAATATAAACACTCGGCGAATAAATTGTTTGTCGTGTGTTTTTTAAAATCCACTCGGCAAAAAATCGGTACTAACGGACGTCTTGACGGCTTGCTTGCGCGCAAAAAAAATGGGGGGGGGTTGCCGAGTGTTTTTTGAAAAGTACTCAGTAAAGACGGTGGGTTTGTCGAGTGCTTTTCAAAAAAACACTCGGCAAACCCAATATTTTTTGTGTGTGTGGAACTTGTTTCGATCATATGTGATATTTCCTATTTGGTTTTATCTTGAAATTTTTTTCTACACTCTAAATGAAACATATATTATCTCATGTAAAATTTTCATATTTTTGTATTTTAGTTTGCTATTTTTAATTTATTAAATATGTTTCTAGGATTTAAATTGAAATAGATGAAAATTGAACTACAAGTACCTAAAATAATGAACTAAAATATATATAAATCATATTAATATTTCTTAGTATATTTTGAGTTATTATGCATTAAATTTAAATACATTTTTAAAAAAAAATAGGTTGCCACACTCGATCGGCAATATAGAGCTTAAATGTTCTTAAATTCTAAAAAATCAAATGAAATCTGAAAAATATGAAACTTGTCGTGATGTTATAATATGATACGTAGATATTGTGATAAAAATTTAAAAATGTTTTGAGAAAGTTATCACGTAATATGTTAAGAAACCGAAGATTTTCTAAGAAGTAATTAGGGATTAAAGAAGATATGTGATAGGTTTGAAAGCAAATAAATGGTTATTTTTTTGTTTGGACTTGAAACTTTTTTTAAAATCAAAATACAATATACCTTATCTAATATAAAAATTTAGTATTTTTATGGGCCAGTTTACTATTTAAATGCATTAAGGGTATTCTAGGATTAAAATAAAAATAGGTCAAATTCGAACCGTAAGTGCATGAAATAATAAAAAAATCATATTAATGTTTTAAATTCTATTTTTAGTTATTATCCACTAAATTTAAATAAAATTTAAACAATATTAGTTGTGGCACTCTATCGACAACATGAATCTTAATTGTTTTTTAATCCTAAAAAATCAAATGAAGTCTGAAAAATATTATACTTGCTATGGTGTTATTATATGATACGAAGATACTGTGATAAAAATTTAAAAATATTTTGATAAAGTTATCACATCGAGTGTTTACAAATCGAAGATTTTGAGGGGGAAATTAGGGTTTAGAGAAGAAATGATTAAAATAAATTATATTTAAACTACAAAGAGCATGAAATTATAAAATAAATTATTGAAAAAAAGCATATTCATGTTTTTAGTCTATTTTTATGTATTACCCACTACTGTTTCATAAATGTTGTTAATGAAAAGAATTAAAAATAAAATTAACAATTTTTTTTAAAAAAGATTGTCGAGTGCCAAATTTGAGGCACTCAGCAAACATTTTATGTGTTGCCGAGTGCAACACTCAGCAAACAACCCACCAACTTTCTCGTCGGCTTTTCCCAAAATTTTCGCATGTCCCGCTAGTTTTTTCACCAAATTTTCGCACTTTTCCGCCGGCTTTTCTACTTTCCCCCATAAATATTCCTGCTACTCTCTTCTACACCACACTATCTCCCCCAACATCCGGTCTCCACCTTTCGCCTCGCCGCCGGCCCACCGCCCCATCGTCTCGCGACGCCCTCGTTGCTGGCCCGCCGCCTCGTCGTCCCATTGCATCCTCTCCGCCGGCCCGCCACCCCCGTCGTCCCGCGACGCCCTCGCCGTCAGCTCGCTGCTCCGTCGTCCCGCGCCGCCTCGTCGTCCCGCTGCGTCCTCACCGTCGGCCCACCGCCCCGTCGTCCCGCACCGCCCCGTCATCCTGAGCCGGCCTGTCGATCGGTGCCACTCGCCCGACGCCGTGGCGTCACCTCATCGCCGCGCCTTCGCCAGGCCCGGCCCTAGGGGGCAGGCTGTGCGATGGCCTAGGGCCCATGAAGAGTAGGGGCCCGAGCCCATATACAAAGACAATATATATAGTGATTTTTGCCTTTTTGGCTTTGGCTGTGCGACGGTTCGGGTGACCGGGTCTTCGGGAATCGGCCAATCGGGACGCAGGCTTTGGCGGCCGCTCGTGCGTCACGGCCTCACGGGCTCACGGCGACACGAACCGACAAACGAAGCCATGACGCGTCGAGCCGTCGACGCGGGGACGCCGGCACGCCGCGAGCCCGCCACAGAGATCGGAGACGCCACCGCGCTGAAGCCGGCAAGCCGTTGCCCGCTGAGCGCCTGAGCCAGGGAAATCCGCCTTCACAACCCTCCTCTTGTGAGCCATGAAGAAAAAATGACTCTAATTATTCGATGTGTCAATATGTCGAGGAATGTTCCAAGGGTAGAGGAGTTCTTCCTTGAATTCTTGAAGGTAGATGACACATCAGGATTGGGTCTTTTTAATGAATTAAAGAGTGCATTGGTCTCTTTTCATTTGAAAATTGATGATGTGAGGGGGCAAGGCTATGATAATAGTTCAAATATGAAGGGGAAACACCAAGGTGTTTAGACTCGCTTGCTTGAAATTAATCCAAGAGCGCTATATATGTCGTGTGCATGTCATAGTCTGAATCTTACTCTTTGTGATATGGAAAAAATCTTGCAGGTAAATTATTATTTCTTCTATATGTTATAATTTTATGATATAACATGTCATGATTTGGATCTTACTATTTGTGCTATTTGAAATTTTGCAGACATGCTATAAGTTTTTTTGGTATTATCCAACGTATAGACACACTATTTGCAAAATCTACAAAAAGGTGGAAGATTTTTGTTGACAGTGTTCCAGGATTGACAGTTAAGTCATGGTCTAATACACGCTGAGAAAGTCGGATAAAAAGTGTTCAAGCTATCAGATTCCAAACTCCTCAAATAAGATCAGCTTTAATAGCGCTAGAGAAGGCTTCAACTGATGATCCAATGGCAGTTAGTGAATGCCAACCATTGGTTAGTGCACTTGAGAATTTCGATTTTTTAGTTGGTTAGGTTATTTGGCATGATATTTTATTCTCTATAAATATGGTTAGCAAGAAAGGTTAAATGGCTTGGCTATGTACACCATCGAGAAGGATATCTTGGACACTATTGATCTCAACACCGTCCTTGATGATTTTGCATCAAGAAATGCTCGAAGAAATATATTTTTATAAGAAGCAAGGAATATGATGAAGTTCTATTCTTATTTAAGGTAATCATATTAGTTATATAAGTACAAATGTAATGTTATTTTAGTCTACATTATTTCTCGTTGTTGATAATTTGCTACTCTTTTATATAAATAAAATTAACCTATATATTATAAGTTTTATGGTCTAGAGGGCCCGTTGGCACGAATTCGCCAGAGGGCCCTCAAAATCCTAGGACCCGGCGCTGGCCTTCGCCCTGCGACGCCCTGCCACCTGTCGCCGGCGCCGCCCCATCGCCGACACCGCCCCGTCGTGCCGGGTTGCGCGCTACCACGCCGGTCGGCTGTCGCCTTTTTTTATTGTTTGGTTCTTTGTTTGCCAAGTGTTAATTGTGGCACTCGGTAAACCTTCCATCTCTGTCCCTCTCCGTGAACTGAATTTATTTCATCGAGTGCCGCGTGTGACACTCGGCGATGGATTTACCCAGTGCCCGATAAAAAATACACTCGACAAATCTTTTTTTTACCGATGATGCTAACGCCGAGTGTGATTCGCTGAGTGCCACACTCAGCGAACACTTCGCCGAGTTTATTATAAGCATCGCCGAGTGCTTGTGGCACTCCGCGAACTTCAGTTCTTCCGTAGTGATGACATGTTATAAGTATAAAGTTAACCACTATCTAAATTATTATCAGCTCCCGCATGAATAGATGTGAGGTCAAATACTCAAATGTGGATGAGTACGTACCCTGCTCACATGCACCGATGGAGTTGAATCCGACCAGGGCCAATTGCACGCGTCTTTTTAGCTGGTGTACGTACAGGCGCGTCACTTCAGCCGCTAGCTGCGTGAGCTATGCATCCAGTCTGCTCCTTTTTGGTAGTGGATGGCTGTCACGCATGTATACGGGGCTTGTCATATGTCAAAGATGCAGACACGAGCCGATTGGGAGGTTGCGCGCAGCCTCTTCCCGCACGTGAACCGGTGAACGGCCCCCTAAGATCGATCTCATCTCCCCTGCCGCAACCGAACCCATCGGGGAACGCCACCGATCTCGTGAATTCTCTCTCTCTCTCTCTCTCTCCTCTCCTCTCTCTCCTCTCTCTCTCTCTCTCTCTCTTTGCGAGCATTCAGCAGCAGCCGATCGATCATCGGTGCAGCCAGTCGGCGTGTGCAAAACCGTTGGTCGTCGCTCGCGATACGAGTACTACCTGTGATGCAGGCATGCAGCCGAGTAGCGAGCTAGCACGATCGATAAATGATCCGCGTGTCTACTCTCGTGGACGCTACGAAGCTGCATGCAGCCGGCCCTCCAATTATCAACGGTACGCCCATGTATGCGAGCGTACGTGCAATTCCCCAGCCTGTTGTGTTGGTCTTGGTCCTCGTCGATCGATGTGTTCGTATTGATTAGCAGGATATGATCTATCCTCTTAGGGTTTCGGCTCCTGACGAACTACGAATGCGTGCACATGCATGATGAACACAGGGGTGCATGCATGCAAATGCAGCTACCAAAACCTTGGTGGTACGGCGTTGATAGTAGCTCGTCCCAAGAAACATTTTTAGTGGCTTGTAAAAAATATTTTTGATTATTTATCGTTTTAGCCTGTCGTCGTAGATTCAAACGGTCAAATGTTCATATGTATCGGACACAGCTTACAAGCAAAGGACTCTTTTATATTTAAAAAAGATTGTTCTAAAAGAAAATAACTAAAATTACTGACAACGTCCAATAGCACAAGAACCTACAATATTGTCCTTCAGTTGATGATTCTCTAAGATTCTAAGCAAATACATTATGCAACAAAGATAATGCAAGTCTTAATCTTGGAGTTCAATACTTACCTCCGGATTGAAGGGCTCGAACTGAAGGGTCCGTCTAGGCTCCGGTTCCGAAAAGGCCCTCCGAAAGACTTCCCCTTCAGAGTGGAAAACAACCAGAAGGATAAGACGTTTACCTTATCAACATCCTTCAAGCATGTTTTACCATATTAACACTATAAGGGATACCGAAATAGTATTCACTATGTCGGATGTAATTGAGGGGTAAAAATATCTTTTATCTAGAGATTTTACCTATAAATACCCCCTTCACGCCCTGTAAAAGGCATCAAATATTTCGATATTCAATACACACTTCGAACTATTCCGAGTTATTATCTTTTTCATAGGCTTGAGATAGTCCGCATTCACAAACATTTTGTTTGTCAGTTCTTAGTTTTATAAAACCTGTTAGCGTAATCCATTACGCCAACGTATCCCATCTTCAACTTTTCATCATTTAAGGAGTTTAACAAGGGACATCGCACACTTTTCTTTTTTAACCTTAAATTGTGTTTTGGAAGAGTGGAAGTAGCTAGCTGTGTATGACCTCGTGAGCTCTATTGAATATATGCCCGTGTCGGTAGCGTCAGCTCGCCTCAATGGCTACGCATTTTTAGGATCTCAGAGCAGAGCAGAGCAGTCGCCAGTAGTCCTCGCGTAGTATCTCGGTAGTTTGAATTCTCTTTGCCTGTGGTCAGATGCATTCATTGTGCATTCTCTTCTCTCGATCGACACGACTACGGAACACTGCAGCAACTGCGAAACACACATAAATTTACCCCGTGATCGATTCGTCCTCCAGACAAACAGCTTTTCACCTTAAAAGGAAGGATGGAACTCTTCTGGCTTTTGATAATTTGATAATTCGATTCGTAGTTTCGTACAGTGCAGGAGCCGGCGCCATAGATTATTGTCGTGTCCGTTTGCAAGACTGATCAACCAACGATCATGTCGATGGTTGGAGGCTCTGTATGCGTGCATGCATTCAACTTGAGCATGGTAGGCTTGGCAGTTGGCGCCACTGCATCGTCCGGCAGCTCGTCGACGGAGCGACTCGGCCTGCACGGCACTACTGACGAGTGACGACGAGTCGACGGCCGGCCGCCGGAGACGGGTCCGTAGTCGCCGACTGTTGTTACCATTTGACTGCATGTCGATCGCTCCGGGGAAAAGCCGAAAACGATGGAGCAGAAGTCAGGATTGAGCTGCAGCAGGGATCTGTAGCCTGTTCCTGGCTCCCTCGGAACTCGTGAATAGATTTTGTCCCGGTGCCCTCAATCGCTGCTCGAGTCAAGAAATCCGCATACTCCGTAAGTAACAATTTCGATTCAGAGTTCAAGACCTGTTCGAAAGCATTAGACTCCCATGTGTAATCTTGATTTCTTCTGCGATTGCCATGAGTGTATAGAGGAAGCCAATTGTACGTGCACCTTTCTGAACGTCGAGATCATGAGGCGAATGTTTATCCGGAGAGATCGTCTTCAACGGTTCAACCTCTGCATCGCCGGAGTCTTCAACGTCATGGATGATTTTAATATCTTCGAAAAGACTTCATGGAACGATCTTTTTATTTGTTCCTGAATCCGTAACAACTCTGATGAAATTAACCGACCTGAAACTCGTCCCCTTTATCAATTCACTTCCATATTTACGAGCTATTATCAGCTAGAAAGCATCGCTGATGAGTGGTCCATTTCGCCGGCGGTCCCCGTGCAGCAGACCTGTTGCGCGTGCCGTGCATGCGATCGAAGCGTATCCAGTAGAAGAAACGGCTTCCCTTTGGCGGCAAAAAGCCGTGCAGATATGCACGTCAGCTGACGAGAGTTCGGCAGCATGGATCACTCATGCATGAAAACGAAAAGGCAATCGGCGAGAATTTCAAAAGGAGAGGTGATTACTACTACGCTAATTACACCGAGCAGCGAGTTGCAAGCAAGCGGCCAGCCGAAGCAACAACAGCCAGAAGCGATACAAACCGGGTGCTTAGAAATAGCAACTCGCCAAACGGACGCAAACAAGCCCAAGCGTACACCGAGGAACGATCAAAATGGCGAGGAGAGGATGGAAAAAGGGCGTCATTATTTTTCCATATTGAATATGCGCCTCTGGTACACCTAGAGCTTAATAATAATAATAATCAATTCTTATTGTTCGTACCAATAATAATTAAGTAAAATAATTATGTCAAGCGGCGTGCGCGCCAAACGAGTTGGTGCGCACGCTAAGAAGAACGCGACGGCGTTGATCGGACGTCCGGCATTAACCCAGGGGAAGGGCGGCGATGGTGTAGACGTGATGTGCACATCCCACTAGGAGACGTCGACCGGCTTGCAGAGGAAGAGCAGCGACGACGGCTGCGGCTGCCGGCCGCCGCCGCTGCCGCCGCCGAGGCGCTCGTAGCAGTCGATGGAGAAGAGCGAGAGCGAGAGGGAGAGCGAGAGGTGGGCCCTGGCGTGCTCGAGGGCGCCGCTGCCACCGCCGTGGCAGAGCCGGTCGAGCGCTGGTCCGAGGCAGAGGCGGTAGAGGCGGCGGTACCCGCCGAGTGCGGCGACGACGGCGCGGGTGGCGGGACCAGCCGCGGGGCCAGAGGCAGGCCCCACGTGGCGGAGGCAGAGCGCCTCCCATACGGCGTCCCGGCGCGCGACGGCGGCCCAGAGGCGGCACACGCAGCCGGCGGCGGCGAGCGAGCGGCCGTCGAGGCGCGCCAGGATCTCCGCCAGGAGGTCGGCGTTGTCGTTGATGTTGTAGCCGGCGGCCCCGCCTCCGAGCAGCTGCATGCGCAGCTCCAGCTCCGTCACGACCACCACCTCGTGCCGCCGTCCTCCCATTCACGCACGCCTGCCTCGAGACTAGTGCACGCTTGCGCCCGCAGGCTTCGTGGACGAGAGTGACCGGCCGGAACCCGGAAGTCAAGTGAGAGGTGAGATCGTGAGAGCGGTGATGGGTGAACACCGTATATGTAGCGAGTAGCTAGCTGGGGTTTTGACTCCCCACAAGTTGGTTAAAGACTAAAGAGTTCTTGGAACCAATGGCAGTCGCCGTAGAAGTTCAGTGTGAGAGTGCCTGCTAATTACGTCCCCCCGTAGAAGTAAAGAACCAGAAGACGCAGGTAGAGGTGGAGAGAGAGAGGAGGAGGGTATCTGGTGAGCGAGTGAACGAGGAGATGGGGCCAAGGGGGACGGGCCAAGCGGCGTGGAGATGCGCGCGCGACGCCGAGGAGTGAGGCGTAGTAGGCGCTGTGCCTGTGAGCCTGCTGCGACTTTGCGCGTTCGCGCCCGTTTTGACGTGAGGAGGCGTGTGTTTTTCTCGTCCTCGGGAGAAGCGGAGGGCGACACACACAAGCGGCGTGCCTTGTTTACTTCGACCGCGTAATTTTCACTTTGGCTTTACGGCCGGCGCGTTCCGTACCTCCGTTGGATGTCCACGCCCCGTGCGGTGGTGACCGGTGGTCGGAGGACGGACGGCGTAATGGCGTTGTTGCGTGCTACTGTAGCTTTTGTCAGGGGCATATGTAGGCAATGCCGTTTGCCAGCTCTGAGCTCTCCCTGTTCATGAGGACCTGTGTGGTAGGCGATCTAGTCACCCTTCACTTCAATGCATCATTTGCATAATTCGTGCCAGTCCCTTATATATATACATACATACATACGAAAGCGATATTTCATACCACGTGTATAAAATAACTATTTTACATCGATTATTTTCAGTAGTAAATTTTTTCAATAAAATAGCAATTAAGTACTATTGAAAGTGGTCGGTATATAATAATTATTCTATAGACATGATATAAAATAGCGTTCTCATGTGTGTGTGTATGTATATATATATAATTAAACTGATTATGAAATATATTTCAAAAAAATTATTTATTTGATATTATAAATTAACGGCAAACAATTTATAATATAAAATGGACGTAGGTACTGTAGGTACTATACGGAAAAGGTTGTCTTGCTGTCTTGTAACGTTTGCCGTCAAACAAAATTAATTTTGGTTAAAGACGTCGTTTCTGTCGTTTAAATGACGAAAAAACATAACTAGTAATTTACTAATTTGCTCGAAAAACTTTCCCAATATTGCATTTTTTATTTTAAATGCGCAATAAAGAATATCTTATAAGTAAAATTGGTTTTGTTGGCGTAAAGATTATGCATACATGTTCAATTAATGTCGAATGGTTAGTTCATAGGCAAAGTAGACTACAAAGTGGTTTAAGGATAATAACTTTATATCTAGCCCAAAGTGTATTCTTAGGCTGCATTTTAGGTCCCTATTACAATAGAATAGAAAGGGCATGTAAATATTAATATATTTTTAAAACTTAATTAAAGTTAGAAAAGTTTTACTTAGCAATGTCAAACTAGTTATATTATGGTAGTGATGGAGTAAAAGTTAATATTTTCTTTCACCTAGCTAGTTGAGCATTAGACATTATTATTGTGTGCAATTGTAAGGTATGAATGATTCTAATTTTACTATTGAAGTAGAGAATTGTTTCAATTGTTTGGGACATATATATCCTCTTCTGATCTCTAGGTGCATTCTAGCTCGCCGTGTCATTTTCACTTTAGATTTTGAAAATTTGATCATTTGCTAATTGAAATTTTGGGTTCGATAATCCAGCACTCAAAAGTTTAGCTTCAATTAAATATTATTGTAAAGTTTAACATCTTTGAATTTTTTTGTCATTTATGAAATTTTAAATATTTTTAGTATTTTTCCTTATTGAAAAGACCATGTTGTCCTTCATACATTATTTTCCGGCACGAGTCGATCCAATGTTGTCTGCTCATTTTAGGCTTGTTTTTTTATTTATCAGTAATTTATAGTCGGCACTTGAAGTGTCGATCGGATGTCACGTCAGCTCCGATCGACAATTTAAGTGCCGACTCGAGCTGACGTGACAGAATCTGATAGAGTTAGCATCCAGTCGGTACTTAAAATGCCGACTGGAGCTGATGTGGTACCAGTCGGCCGCGTGCTATTTTTGCAAATTTTTTAAACATTGCATAGTTTGATTTTTTTAAATACTCCTTAAATTAAACCGGACCCCAAGCCATCCTGGGGAAAGATGAAGCCGCTCTTGACAAAACACGCTCCGTAACCGCTACTTGGTACTCCCTCCGGTGTACAAATAATAGTCGTTTTGGTTTTTATTGAGAGTGTACAAATATTAGTCATCCCGTCAATCGAAGCATTGCTACCAAATGAGATGTGGTCATCGGGAGTTGAACTTGAGTGACACCACAAAAATCTAGGCTCCATAACCAATTGAGACAACTCTTGTAACTTTATTTAATATCACCTTGGTATGTGTAATTTTATCTAAACGACTAATATTTGTACACCGGAGGGAGTATGGTTTTCGGCTCGCGTTCCGCCGAGAAAAGTGGAACGAGACCACAACGGCTAGCCAGCTTGTAAACGCGCGCGCCTAGCCACGCACGGATCGATACATCGATCTTTTTTCTCGGTCTACAGCCTACACGAACTGAAAACATTATGCAGTTTCTCTTTTGGTTTTCCTAACCGACGAACACTCACATCAACGCGTTTACTATTTGTTTAGTCCGCGATTCGGAGGCGTGCGCGAGACAGGTCGCTAGGTGCTAATCATTAATCAACCCAACCCCTGTTTCTTGGCGTTTGACGCTTCACTCTCTGGATCGATCAAAGCTATCAATGGTCCAATACGACTATTCATTCTATACCTGCAACGAAGCGACGCACTGGCGACACGTACTCAGCTGCATGACGAACTCGATCAGTCAACAGCTGACCATGCATGGCGCATGAGATCAAGCAAACCAGCATCCAGCTGCTCGGTTGCATATGCTGCATATATCGCTGTGTGCGGTGCATGCATGTCACGTAGTACGCGTCCGTTCGGTGGCGCAGCAGCATGTACAGCGCGCGGCAAGCTGCTGCACCGTCTGCACGAGCGAGCTGCGCTGCACTGCACGCAGAGGGACAGGCCGGCCGGGACCCTCGACATTAATTCCCCATTTGGATGCTACTCTCCGGGCCGGACAGGGCAGGGTTCCTGCTGCCGAGGCATGCATGTGCGCTGCTGCGTATCTGATCCGGGCACCGCAAGGTCGTCTACTGTACCCGTACGTGCCTCAGTAGACACTAGCTAGCTAGAGCTTACCGGAGACGCTAGAGGACACATGCATGAATTCGTTCGTCGATCAATGCAAGCTCCTCTCTGCAGTGCACCCACAGTTCCGCGCTATACATCGCTGCAATGGATTGATGTGTCTAGCCAGTTGTCATGAAGTGTTTTTATGAGCGTCTCTCTCTCCCAGACCCAAATGATCTCTAGTAGCTAGCAGTTCTCCAGCATTATGCACGAGTTGAACAGGGCACATAGGGTCATAGGCAGAGGGTCCGAATGCATGCAGGCACGAGGCACCCACTCTCGTCAGTCACTCACTCACCCAGCCTCTAATCAGCGAGTAATGATTGGCGGTGGACAATAATTCAACAGCCACAGGCGGTCGATAGATGTGCATCATCATCATGCATGGCTCATTTATTTGCAGGCTTGACAATGGTCGGTCGCCCGCCGGCCGGGCCGGACATGGCCGGTGATGAGGCTCAGCCTAGGCAAAGCAGCCTACGTAGCTAGCTGTGCCGCCTGCCGCCTGCTGCGCGGTGAGCTACCCCGCCATGCAGCATGCAGCAGTACGCGCGCCCGCTGAATCCACGGCCACGGAGCTGAGTTCCTGTCTCGCCTGGTGCCTCCCCTTGGGTTCTTCTCCTCCCAAGCAAGCGCAACGCGTACGTGCGTGGGGCGCCACGAGCTAGAGCGGTGATATATAGTCGTAACTGTGCTGTGTGATGTGCGCGCATGCATGCATGATGCAGCGAGCGGCGCGGGGTGGGCCGATCACGAGCGAAATAAAAAAACCCAGAGGTGGAATCTTCCTTTTGTTCACTTGCTCGGATCGACCGGCCGCTTGCTGGAGCTCAGGCTCCCTTTCGGCTTTTTCCCCTGTTCCCGTGGGGGTTGCATGTGTTTGGCAACCACGCATTGGATCGACGGATGTATCTCTCGCCCCCGCTCTGCTAAAGTGCTAATCTGCGTGCGTTGTGGTGGCGCCGCGCCGGGTCAAAAGGTGATCAGGCCGGCCGGACGGAAGAAAAATCTTCGCGTCACGCCGTGCGAGGGAGCGAGCAAGCAATCAATCATTCGAGAGCGGATCGAGATGTCAAGCTTTTGTTTGCCTGAAAGGCGGCAGAAGATAAGAAGAGCTAGATGGCAGGTAACAGGCTTGGATCAACTGCAGCATGGCCACTGTACACCGTATGGCACTTAAATGTTACAGTAGCATGCTACTGCTGTTGCACCTGATTGCTCTGCGCGAAAGATTTCAGTGATATTTCTGTGTCCCGATGATACTGGGCTGTGAGCTCGATGCAATTGCCCTGACTTGTTGATGCCACGACGAAGTGTATTACCTGGACTCTGCTTCGGAAGGCCGCCTATAATTGAAGAGATGTGTCCATGATATTTCCACATCTCCGAATAGTACAACGAACACTACCTTTTCCTTATTACGTGGACTTGCTTCAGAGTCAGGCTCATGCGCCGCTTTTCACTTATATATATTAGTTTCTTCTGTTATCAAGCACAAGCACTCCATGTTTCTACCTGTAACATACGCGCGCTATTTTTATAATGAAATACGAAAACTGTACAGGCTATAGCCCCTGCCATCCGCAGGCTACAAGCTGCATGCATGCGATGAGCTGAGCAGTCTCTTTTGGGCGGTTATGGAAAGCCATTTTCGGTTTGTTTACATGCTGCTCGTCCCAGGAAAGGCAATGGTGGCGCCTTCTTCGCTGAAGCTAGCCAGCTTTTCTTTACGTTGCATGTTGCCATGTTCCCATGCATCACGAGAAAACTGGCCGCCGCCCAGCTGCCTGAATCCGCATGCGTGCAAGGACAACATGCAACAGCTACCTCACAAACAGAGGCAGCGACGACGACGCATGCATGCGCAGAGATCTAGAGCATTAAACGAGTGGACTTGGAGCTAGCATATGGAGTAACATACCATGCATTAAGCGCCTGGTCCAGTGATACAGTCAAATGTAATTCAGAATTTAGTTTAGCCACAATTTATCACTAAAATTATCACAATTGTCTAAGTTGAGATTATTAAATTCGTTTTTAAGTTTAATGAAAATTTACCATACTTTTAAGGCTCTGTTTGTTTCAGTTTTAGATTATAATAATATCGTTTTTTCATAAGCTGAAACAAACATGGTAACTTATTATGTCAGTTTATTATAATCTGAAATGTAGATTATAACAATCTAATAAGCTGGTGAAACCCAGCTTTTCTATAAATTGGATTTTTATAATCCAAAATTAAAACAAACAATCCTTAAGTCATCGATGTTTGTGACCTAATTTGTTGGAAGAGAATTTTACTACAACTGTGGCTGTAAATAAACAACTGTTAAATTGGTTGAACTTGTTTAACCTTACTGGGTGGCAACCAAATAGCTCTAAGAAGTACTCCGTATACGATAAGTATCTGGCCGATAAAAAATCAGGTAATGTAGTATTTTTTATATTATTGATATATTTTTATTTATAGATTTTACAGATCTGAGTTTTATCTGAGTTGTAAAGAAAAATATTGGATATTTTAGAATCATCTACAATTACAAAAGCCCACATTGTGTTAGAACCAGTAGTACTAATTTGTCAATCAATCGGGCTAGCTACTGTATGTCTGCCGTATCACTACTGTGTCTGGTATGTACAAGCTCCACTCACCTAGCCAGTTCTGGTTGACTCTGAACTTGTTCTCCTCGAGTACTGAAACCTGAAACCGATAATAACAAATGGCTAAGCAAGTGGAGCTGGTAGCTGAGCTTGCATTGCTGGGCATCGGAATGCATGTCGTCGCAGCAACAGAGATTCCCAGCACAAGCACAAAAACCTAAGTCCATCAACCAAGTCAATTAATTAGGACGACAGGCAGGCCGCCCTCACGTGGGGAGGCCTCTAAACACGGCGTCACTTCCGGAGATTAAAATACGGAGATTAGCAAACGATGCGTGAGTCAAAGAGGCGAGGCCATGGAGCTACGTACCAGCAACGCTAGCTTTATCTCCTTCGTTTCGTTCTCACCAGATAGGCTGAATCACTGCAGCCTCTGTATGCTGCAGGCCGGGCCGAGCAACACTACAGTCTACATACAGTCCCTCCTCTCGCATTAATATCGCGCTAGTAAGCGAGCTTATTTAAGGGCTTTGGCGTTGCCTGTTTGACGTAGCTCTGCTTCTGCCAGCATGCATTAGCTTCCTGGAACAGCAAACAGTGATGTATTGACGATACAAGGTTGGGCGGGTTCAGGAAAAAGAGCCCTGCTGATCACTGTTGGTAAAAAGGACAGCATGCATACGACTGCTCAGTAAGGATGAAAACGGAGTGGAAACGGACCGAAATAAGTACTACCATATCCGTTTCTGTATTTTTTTTACGGAAACGAAAACGAATACGGATATCACGGAAACGGATACGAAAACAGATGGCATCGGAAACGAATACGGACCGAACAAGGAGCGGATACGAATACGGATCCGAAAATCTATCGGAAATTAAAAACTCCTTAATATATGAAAAAATATGATAAACAAATAAATATATTCAATTTACACATATTAATAAATGATAAATACATATAATAAATTAAAAACAAATTTTATTTCGGTTGTAATGAATGTATATTATTTATTTTGATCAAATAATTACGTATTAATTTGAATTAAAATGTTCAATATTTAATGAATAGAATATACTTTAAAGTTTTTATATAATATGAAAAAGCAAAAGATAATATTCTATATAATGTAGTAAAAACAGAAACTTTTCGTTTTGTTATGCGGAATATTCCGTTTTCGTATCTGTTTTTTCGGAAATCACTGTTTCGTTTCCGTTTCCGCTTAAAAAATTCCGTTTCCGTTTCCGCTCCGAGAAATTCCGTATCCGTTTCCACATAACCCTCTCCGTTTCCATTTTTTCCCGGAACGGACCGAAAGTTTTCGCTCCGTTTTCATCCCTACTGCTCAGCGTGCAACAGTGTAGCCGAGATAAGATGCCGCCCGCAAACTAGAGAAAAGAATTAATGTCACGGCAATGTGGCAAATTAAGCCATGGAATCATCCCGGCAAACTCGAACATGATGCAGATTAGTCGACGTGACGACTAATAATACAAGCAGAGAAATGAAGACCCTTTAAAGTTCAAATTTAAACGTGGAGTTCTGCGTCGGCGAGATGGAGCTTGGAGCCAAGCCCAGAATGAGCAGACAACGTAGGCATGAGTGAACTTTACGATCCATCCGCGATCCTATCCTACACAGGCAGCTGCTGAGGTGCGTGTAAGGCTATTCACAGTGGGTTTTATAACACTATTTTTTAGAAGTCCACATTAACTTTGTAACCGAATAAAATAACTTCTCTTAATGGAGAGTTTTATTTCACTATTTCCTAAGCTAACCAGTGTAATTAAATGCAACTAACTCTCATGAAATGAAATAATTTGGCTCTCAGTGGTCATTTCATTTCGTTTCATCCGTCTTGGAAACGGGTTAGCACCATGTCATTGGTGATAACATTACTTTATTCTCTTCCCTCATTAATTGAATGTCATGTCAACAAAAAATCTGGTGTTGCATGGCAATTAATACCATAAAACACCACATAAAATTCCAATTGTTGAATAGCCTAATTGTAAACAGCATCCATCCCATTGCTGTATCTTCGTTCTTGGTCGTGGTCGTGGGCTTTTGTTGGCGACGGGATGGGTTTGGTGCGGCTCGCCTTGGGAGCGCGTGCTTGGCGCTGTTACAATTCGCGTATCTCGTAGGGGCCAGGGAGATCAAGAATGTCGCCCAATTTACACAACAGCAAGCTTGACAGTAGTAGCCTTGAGTTCTCTAATGGAGGAACGGAATCTTTGCTCCTTGGGAGCCGAGCAGAGTAATCTGAGGGCTCAGAGTCGCATTATTTGGGCCGTGATTGGGTTTCACTGTTCGTCCACGTATCAGGCCATTGCAGACAAGTGAGCCCTCAACGTTTTACGCATACCGGGATCAGGGATGAGGGGATGCATGGTGTTGGCGCCTTCCAGCCCAACCAGCTCCCCGTTCCCAGTAAGCATGTTGCATTGGGCCCGAAAGTACAAGCATGAAGCCTACGAGCGGGGCTGGATAAAAAACTTGTACCCTTAGCTCGCTCGGCTTGTGACTAGCTCAATCCAACTCGGCTTCAGGGCTGTTCCTGAGTTTCGTGAGGCCCAGGGCGGGATTATAAATAAGAACGCTAATTATCAGTGTCGTTCGTATTAACGTGGCGTTGCGCGTGGCGTGGCCTAGTTCTCCTCATCCCCTAATTACCGTGACCTGCGATGGCATGTCTGCCTCATGACCACGGCCCACGGCCTATGGTATCTATGCACGCTCCTGTGTATGTGGTGGCTGGGTGGGGCCCCTGAGAAAGTGGGGGCCCAGATCGAGCGCACTGCTCGACCCCCCTCAGGCACGGCCCTGCTCGGCTCGACTCGTTCTATTTTCATAACGAGTTGAGCTAGTATTTTAGCTCGTTAGTATAACGAGTGAGTTCGAGTTGGCTCGTGAGCTTAATCGTCTTAGCACAAATAGTCAAGTAAACCCACTAAAGTAATAACAAAACACCATCTTAAAATATGAGACTCATTATTTTCTATTTTACTTGCTAGTGTCTAGTTATTATAAATTTACTTGCTATTATAAATTTATTATTATGACCTACAATATTATTAGAAGTACAAAATGAATAATATGTGTGATGAATTTGATGTAATCATAGAAATAAAAATAGTGATGGAACTATGGATGTTTAATTTTTGGAACCTTATGTATTCTATGTATTTCATATGTTATTGTTTTATATGTGATTAATTGAATTATTATTATTTAATTATCTTTTAAATAGTTGGCTCGCGAGCTAAATGAGCTAACTCGTGAGCTGGACCGAGCCGAGCTAGGTTTTCTACTCATTACATTAACGAGCCGAGCCGATCTAGCTCGTTAACATAACGAGCTATAACGAGCCGAGCTGGTTCGTTATCCAACCCTACCTACGAGTAACCGAGTTTTTACACTTGTTTAAGGTGAGATTATCGAATTCTTTGCTATATTTTGACAAACCTAAGGAAATCTTGCCACACTTTTTTTTAAAATCATTGACATATGAGATCAAAAAGAATCTTGCCACAGTTTATGACAATAACCAAATAACTATCAATTTAATCAAATTTACCTAACTATAGGTGTGACAAAGTGTAGCTGGAAACCGAACAACACCTAAATCAACCTTGTTTTTTTAAAACACACGTGTGTCTCGAGTATTCTGAAGATTATGAAGACACGCACAGACACGTAGCGTCCAATCTTAAGTTCATCTATTTTGAGGACCTCCACACTCCTCACGCTTAGGGGCAATTGCCCCAAGCAATATCTAACTGTCTACCTAATGCATAATGTGTTTTTATCATTATGAAAGTAAACATAAAATACATATATAAAAAGTTAACTTTAAGTTTAAGATACATCATAACAAAATAAACAATTAATATCTTCTATTCATGTGTACTACACACCAATGAAATTTATTCACGTAAGACTGTCTTATTTTTTCAAATGTCTTTAAGTTCATTATTGTCAATGGGTCCCACATTTATTTCCATCCAAGACATAACCATGTCCTAAAAATTAACTGGCTAGCAATGGCTTTCAGTTTTCATCCACTTGCTCTCGCCTGGCTGCCTCGCGTTCACAGGATCCCGATCTTGTCAATCAGTTGCGCCTCCAGTAGTCCAATTTAAACATGAAAAAGTCGCATATTTATCTGGGTTTGTCTGGACGAAGTCGTGATGTATTTCTTTTAGTTGTTTATACGCAACTGTTTCGCATTCTTGCAGTTGATTTTTCTCATTTTCGTTTGGGCTGCGATAGTTTATGCTTTGCTAATCAAGTTTGTTTGATGGAGCGACCAAAATGTGCTTACTCTATGCGCTGATATTCATCTGCTACCTGGCCTAGTTGACCACCTTCAGTCTTCAGACACACTATGGTCAAACAATTATTCTTGGTCAAAATTTGTACTCGAGAATCGAAATGTATCAAACTGTAGTCAAGAAAGGCTCAATATTCAACATTAAAAGAGTAATAAAAATATGTTCTTTCAAAGAAGAAGAAGAAGAAGTAACAAGTAAATTAGAAAAGAGGATGAATTCCCACAGTATTTACAGAATTTATTTTTAAAATAATATTTTTTTTTAAAAAATCAAATCTATATATCTGTTTAAAAAATTTGAAAGCTGACGTGGCACCAGTCGGCATCAGTTGGCACTTCAAGTGCCGACTAGAGCTCCAGTTTGGCACTTGAAGTGCCGACCGCATGATACTTTTGTAATTTTTTGAAACGGGCTTACAAATTTGATTTTTTTTAATTTTTTTAAATCGTATTTACAAGGAGGCAACAGGTGTGGTCAGCTAGCTGACTTTTCCTGTTTTCGTTATTCCTTAGAAAAAGAAAAGGAAAACAGTATGGCCTTGCAAGGGCTCAATGCTAATTGAGCTCACTCCTAGGCCAAATTTTGAAATAGTTCTATAATCTCTATAGAAAAATATATATCATACATGAGTAGTCAGCAACCACATAATTTTTGGAGGGGAACTCTCTTGTACTAACTCAGTCCGACCATCTCTGCTCCATGGTCATTCCCGGCTGCCCTTCCGGCCGCCGTTGCGGCGCTGCCTTCTTCCCGATCGGCTTGGCCGGGTTTCCGACGGCCGTGGTTCCGTCCGGCACGTCCCGGAGCACGACTGCGCCTGCTCCGATCTTGGCTCCTTCGCCAATGTGCACATTGCCGAGCACGCTCGCCCCGGCGCCGATCAGAACCCTGTCCCCGACCTTGGGGTGCCGGTCGCCGGAATCCTTCCCTGTGCCGCCCAGCGTCACCGCGTGCAGGATGGACACGTCGTTGCCAATCACGGCCGTCTCCCCGATGACGACGCCCGTGGCGTGGTCGAGCAGGATCCCGCAGCCAATGCGCGCTCCGGGGTGGATGTCCACGCCAAACACCTCGGAGGCGCGGCTCTGGAGGAGGAGAGCGGCCGCTCTGCGGCCATCGGACCAGAGACCGTGTGCCGCGCGGTGGGCCTGCAGGGCCAGGTAGCCCTTGTAGTAGAGGAAGCAATGGACCATCTTGGCGCAGGCCGGGTCGCGGTCACGCGCCGCGAGGAGGTCGGCGCGCGCGGCGCGGCCGGCCTCCGGGTGCGCGACCAGCGCGCCGGCGAGGATGTCCCGGAGCGCGTCCTGTGGCAGAGTGCCGGGGATGCAGAGCTTGGCCGCCAGGTGCGCGGCGAGCGCGGCCTCCAGCGACGGCCGCGACAGGACGAGGTCGTGGTAGAACTTGCGGAGCAGCGGCTCGTCATCCGCGTCGGCACGCGCCTCGGCTCGCAGCTCGTCCCACGCGTAGTCTTCGTTGCTCCGGCTAGCCGCCTCGGCCCGCGCCTCCGACGACGCGGCAGGCACCGGGCGGTCCGTTGTGGAGTCCGGCAACAGCCGGTGGATCTTTTGCGAGAAGCGGCACTGGTACACCGCCGGCTGCCACTGGTCGACGCAGGCCGCCATGTGCGCCACACAGACGCAGACACACAGAGAGAGAAGCCGTGGTGGTGGTGATGCAAAAAAGAGAATGGTTACAAGAGCGGCGCGTGGTGGTGCTCCTATATATACATGCTTGATGCTCCGTGGAAGTTTCACAGAAAAAGCTCCTACTTGTTGAAGATTTCTTTCGTGCCAAGGTAGCTTCCGTTGATTTAAGTTTGACCGCCACTGGCGCTATGCAGCATGTGCCATCGTGTATTTACATACCTACACGTACACGTACTACCTGGACGTGACGTGATAGAAGAGAGAAAATCTTGGAGAAACAGACACTCATTTTAGTGGGAAAATAATGAGTGAATGTTCACTGAAATCGACCCGCAATATGAACCTTGATCGATGGAACCATTAAAAGGCGAGAATATGCTGCAAGCATAACGATCGGCGGCTTCCAAAGGCCACTTTGAAGAAGGAAAAAAGAACTGCAGCCAAAACGGCACTACGGCAGTACCCGATGGTCCCAAACATGCAACGAGCACGAAGCCCTCGTCACTTGGCTGCCAATTGCGTGAGCGCCGTGATGGCGAAGCGGCGGCGATCGAGGTGGGGACGGCGACGCACCGAATATCTTCCGTGAGGACAGCGTGGGCAACTTGGAGCTGCAGACTCCGCGCGGCCAGGCCTGCCACACGCCCTCGGCCCTCCCTGCAGCCTCCCCTCGTGTGGTCGAGGCGTCCGCGCGGCGTCGCGCCGGTGCCCGCCGCGAACACCGTATCCCCGCGCGCGATCGATTTGGATCCCGTGGGACATGCATGTCGCCTGGATGATGGATCGACGCGGCGGCGCGCGGCCTTCTTTTCACGGCGCCCGCTCAATTGGCTCAAAGCCAAATCCGGAGAAAATGTGCACACCAGTCGCGCGTTGCACCACACGGAACCACTCAAAATTCCAGATTTTGTTGTTGCGTGCGTGTTCCCTTCTTTTCTGAGCGGTAACTTCTCTACGTACGGATTCCCATATTACACACACGACAAAGACTCCCGTAAACTATGTTCTCACCTTTTCATCGTATTATAAGTATTTTAATTACTTATAAATCAACATTTTCTAACTTTAACTAAATTCTAAAAATATATTAACATCTAAAATATCAAATAAACACGCTATTAAAACATATTTTATAGTATAGGTGTAGTGATATTAACTTTAGTTATAATTATTAGTATCTTTTTATGTATAATTTGGTTAAGGAGTTGTTTAGTTCTCGGCCACACTTTGCCACGTCTAAGGTTAGATAAGTTTGACTGCATTGGTGGTTGTTTGGTTGCTGCCATAAACTGTGACAAGATTATATTTGGTCTCATATGTCAATGACTTAAAAAAGTGTGGCGAGATTCCCTTAGGCTTGACAAAGTGGAAAAAATTGATAATTTGTCACTCTCAAGATGTGCACTTTGATTATGATGTTACTTCTAAGACTGATATGTAAACTCATCTGAGTCAATGACAGTGGGCCTGGATTGCAAAAATACAAAGTCATATTTTGAAAGTTACAAATTCTCAAAATTCTCACCAAACTGTGGCAAAGAATTTAATAACTCACCTTAAACAAGTGTGACGATTTTTATTGATAAATGGTTGCTAGCAACCAAACATACTTTTAAATTTTAGATGCGAGACCGATGAGTATTATACTACTCATCGATACTTGATACAATGTTGACCGTTGACCATCGGTGGCAGTTACTAAGTAACATGGGACAAAGCGGAAGGCATCAACCGCAGAACTAATGACTTGGGATTCATTGTGCAGGCCCACAGAGTTCGTACGTCCCATAGGCCACAGAGGATCCCACCCAGGAGGGAAGGGCCGAAGGGGTGACGTTTGGAGTGACGCGGCGAGAGGAAGTCACACTCATCGTGCTGCAGCTGCACCGGCACAGTGACACTCTCGCATGATCGTGTGGCAGGTTTGACTAAGGTCTTGTCTCCCCCAGCCTCCTTGACAAGCAAGCGAAGTACCATGACGAGGCGAAATCCAGACATGATGCAAGCGCGTACGTACGTACGTACGTGCGCGTGTAAAATCCACGACTCGACACACGTTAAGAGCACGCCATTTGCAAATTGCCAGGCCGTTTTTTTTTAAATGGCTCTGTACTCGTGCTGAAAAACGAGATGCTTTTCTTCCTGGAATTCATTGCTTCCACCGTCGGCATCGACTAATAAGCGCGCACACGGCTACTATCCTACCAAACCAAACGATTCTCGGCTAAAAAGGCAAATTACACGCCACGACGTCACGTTTATCTTATCTTATCTTATCTTTCTACTGTTTTTGGATCCTGTTTCGATTTTTTCGGATTCACAGCATCACGGCCCCAGAATTGTAGGGACGCAACCGATCCGGCCTCGCGATTATTGGCGCGAACGTATCAAGTGACACGCTCCATCGAAAGCTACACGCTGGTAGCTAGTAATCTGGGGTCAAACGAGCAAATGATGTAGAATATGGATGCTGCCACTGTATTCCAAATCAGAAGGCAAGCCTAGCTTCTTTTCGAAAAGAGGATATGCATGGCTAGAATTCAGAAGGGAAGGCGCTAGGGATGATTCGGATCGGATACGGATGAAAACGAATCCGGATAGCACTATTTACCACATTTTAATTCGAATACGAATACAGATTTGGATGTTATCAAACACGAATACAAAACGGATGTTTCGAATACGAATATGTATTCGGATGTTTACTCGGTTTAACTCCAAATGTTCGTTGTTTCACAAAATTTTTAAAAGTCCAAAGGGTCCAATATACCAAATTAGAATAATAATTAATAAGAAACAATGATACACAATAAACCATGCACAAACTAAATTTTTAAACAACACTAGCTAAAATTAATCATACACAACAACCAACAAGAACTACATAAAGTCTTGAACCGAAATTTATCATACATTTCAACCAACAAGAACACACAAATTGAGTCCAGACACGCAAATGCAGAAAAAACAGGCGGCAATTTGGAAAGAATTGACTGAATTTTATTGTTTTTAAAAATTAAATATTTTCAAAAATTTATTAACATCCTATATGATAAATTTCTTGAAACATTTTCAAAATTTTATCATGGTATCTAAGTATAATATTATAACACTGTGACAAGTCTCATATTTTCCAGACTTTATTTGATTTTTTTATAATTAAAAATCTTTAAGCTCCACATTACTCATGAAGTGTCCTAACATAAATTTTTTAACATTTCTTTAAATTTAGTGGATAAGAACTAAAAATAGACACAAAACAGTGAATGTGATTTTTCTATAAATTTTAGTGCATTATTTTAGGTACTTATAGTTCAAATTTCACATGTTCCAATTTAAATACTAGAAACACAATTAATGAGTTAAAATAGCAAATAGATCTAGAAAAATACAAAAAAATTATATGGTATGATATATGTTGTTTTTTAATTATAAAAAAATTCATGTTAAAAAAACATTTAACCATCAATTTACTTTAAATCATAGCTTATTCCTTCTCAAAACTCTATTTCCTCTCAAGAGAATCTCACATTTCTTAACATCCTATATAATAAAATTTTCGAAACATTTTAAAAAAATTGTCATGATATTTGCGTATAATATTATAACACTGTGACAAGTCTCATATTTTTCAAACTTTATTTGATTTTTTTATAATTAAAAAACCCTTAAGCTCCACATTACTAATGAAGTGTCGTAACATAAATTTTTTAACATTTTTTTAAATTTAGTGGATAAGAACTAAAAATGGACACAAAATATTTAATGTGATTTTTCTATAAATTTTAGTGCATTATTTTAGGTACTTGCAGTTCGAATTTCACATATTCCAATTTAAATACTAGAAACACAATTAATGAGTTAAAAATAGCAAATATATCTAGAAAAATACAAAACATTTATATGGTATGAGATATATTGTATTTTAATTATATAAAAAATTCAAGCTCAAACAAATATTTAACCATCAAATTACTTTAAACCATAGCCTATTCCTTCTCAAACTTTATTTCCTCTCAACACAATCTCAGATTTCTTAACATCCTATATGATAAAAATTTCTAAACATTTTAAAATTTTTATCATTATAACTACGTATAATATTATAATACTATGACAAGTCTCGTATTTTTAGACTTTATTTGATTTTTTTATAATTAAAAAACCCTTAAGCTCCACATTACTAATGAAGTGTCGTAACATATTTTTTTAACATTTCTTTAAATTTAGTGGATAAGAACTAAAAATGGACACAAAATAGTGAATTTGATTTTTCTATAAATTTTAGTGCATTATTTTAGGTACTTGCAGTTCAAATTTCACATATTCTAATTTAAATACTAGAAACACAATTAATGAGTTAAAAATAGCAAATAAATCTATAAATATACAAAAATATTATATGGTATGATATATGTTGTATTTTAATTATATAAAAAAATCCAAGTTCAAAAAAATATTTAACCATCAATTTACTTTAAACCATAGCCTATTCTTTCTCAAAACTCTATTTACTCTCAAGTAAATCTCAGATTTCTTAACATTCTATATGATAAATTTTTCAAAACATTTTAAAATTTTTATCATGGTATCTACGTATAATATTATAACACCATGATAAGTCTTGTATTTTTCAAACTTTATTTGTTTTTTTATAATTAAAAAACCCTTAAGCTCCACATTACCAATGAAGTGTTGTAACATAAATTTTTAATATTTCTTTAAATTTCATGGATAAGAACTAAAAATGGAAACAAAATAGTGAATGCAATTTTTCTATAAATTTTAGTGCATTATTTTAGGTACTTGCATTTCAAATTTCACATATTTCAATTTAAATCCTAGAAACACAATTAATGAGTTAAAAATAGAAAATGTATCTAGAAAAATACAAAAAATTATATTAAATGAGATATTTTTATTTTGATTAAAAAAAATTCAAGTTCAAACAAATATTTAACCATCAATTTATTTTAAGCCATAACTTATTAATATTCACTAACTTAAGTATTCCATAATTATATAAATAATAAATAAACCATTAATATAGTGATAATATATTATCTTGAGTCTAAGTTTAATCTGTGTGAAATCCTAAAACAAATACGAATGTATCCATTTTCATATCCATATTCAGCAAAATTCGGATAACCGTTTCCATATCCACATTTGTAAAACGAATTCGGATATTTCCGAATGTCATAAATATTTAATTCGGATATGAATACGGATATCCATATTTACAGTTATTCGAATACGAATACGAATAATTCGGATATTCTGACATCCATATCCATCCCTAAAGGCCCCAAAAATGGTCCATTGGAATTCGCAGCATGCAATGGGAGAAGTGAGCCGATCGAGTGAGCACCGAATATCCGCGTTTTGCTAACCACAAAAGTTACATCATGTTGTGGATCGTCGGTTTATATGCTGCTACAGATAGGAGTCTTCAGTGTCCATACAATGTTCTTGGAGTATGATAGGTGATTTTTGGCTCTATGTGCTGCCAATCTTCCTTGTTGTTCTGACCAATTATTTTGTACTGGTATTGATCTTATCCTGCACCTAATAATTGCCACATATAGGAACGATGAAAGCATGTATCATGAGCCCATGTACATGCTGAACTCGAATTTTTTTAATAATATTTTTTTAAAAAGAATTCAAATCGGGTACTCGATTTTAAAAAATTGTAAATCTAAACTACCGTCGACGAATGATCGGCCGAACATGGTCACGTCAAGCCACATTCGGCACTGAATTGGCCGAACATGGCCACGTCAGCCTGGTTCGGCCATTGCAGTGCTGAACGTGGGCAACGACTAGCCACGTCAGCGTCGTAACGACTAACCGGGCCAAACGTGCCCACGTCACCCACATTCAATCGTTGTACCGTCAAACTTGGGTGACGTGGCCACATTCGGTCCGACTAGCCGTTGCGATTCTGACGTGACCTAGCTGTTGGCCATGTTCGGCACTGCAACGGCCGAACCTGGCCACATAAACCTAGTTCAGCCGATCAACCGTTGAACATGTCTCTATAAAATAGGTCCCGAATAGCCCCTTGTAAGCACACCAAATTCCACCTGATGCACTTGTCCAACACATTCCGAGCCTCCGAGTTGCCTACCACCCCAAGGTAATTATGTCATCTAGGTTCTTGTTCTTTATTTATTACAGTAATTAAGTAGTTTAATCAATTCAAGATTTAATTGATATATTAGAATAATGTACAATTAATGTTTGTATATTTTAGAGAAAATGTAGATATATTATGAATAGATTGAATTTATGTTGACATACATTCGTAGATGGTGAAGAAGGATATAGCGACTCAAGGTTACGATTCTCGTCACCGTCCGCCGGAAGGTGTCGAACCCCCGTGTGTTTTTGTGGAGACACATGTAAATTCATGAGAAGCTAGAATGATCGCACCTACGAGATGAGGTATTAAAAGTGTGCGAACTACTCTTGGACTCCGAAAAAGCCAAAGCCAAGGCTAAAACATGGACCACGTGCAAATAAACCGGTATTAATATTTTTCTTTTCTTTTTTATATTTGTCTTGAATCAATCACTTACAATATGTGTATTAAAATTTATGCGTGTAGGTAACTCCTCCACTGTCGCCACCTCCGCTATGTGACTTTATCTAATGGATCGACAAAGAGGTGGATCCAGATGACTGGGCCCATCTTATGAGGTGCCATGCGTTCAATAGGGAACTTTTTGAGATAAGATGCAAATAGGAGAAGGAGCGCGAGGAAGAATTTAAGAGGAGAGGAGGCGGAGCGCAAAGCGAAAGAGGAGCGCGAGACTGATAGAGAGAGGAAGCGTGAGATGGCTCATCGTGCGCATGCAGTTGGACCGGAGGCTATAATGAAGGGAAAGTACCCTCGGTGCACTCAGTAGGCACGTAGTGTAGTTTGTATTTTAAAATTTGTGTTGTATTGTGTTATGTTGTGTACTCCATTATGTGTTGTTCGTGATGTATTGTTTTAATTAGTACGTAATTTTCACTTTGAGCCGTACGAGTTTGATCATAAGGCTCATCTGGATCATTCTTGATATGTTCAACTGTCTTTATAAGCCCAACATGTCGGTCACGCAACACACAAATATTTGGTCTGTCTTGAACTACCGCAATGTACAACTGTCGTAAGAATCACAATAAACTTTCGTAGTTCTCACTTTCCATAAAAGCAAAGGCAACTGGGACAACCTGATTGTTGCCGTCAACATCAATTGCTATCGGTATCTGTAACATCCCAAATTTAAAAACAAAATAAAAATGAGGGAAATAATTTTTCTAAAATAAAAAGGAATTATTTAATTAAAGAAAAAGTCTAAAAGAACCCAATTAAGGCTAAACAAGGGGAAATAATTCAAATTTAAGTCTGAAAAATTTATGGTGGAATCTAGAGGCCAAGAAATATTTTTAGGATTTTTTACAAAATTTTAGCAACAATACTTCAAGCCCTAAACAAATAAATGATTTACTGGAATTATTTTAAATGAAAAATGCATTTAAATTGCTAGCGGGTCGTAACCCCCAATTCCCCTCGGCCCAGCCCAGTCCGAAGCCCGCGCCCTCTAACGGGTGGACCCTCCCTGTCGGCGCGCCATGCCTCCTCTCTCCCACGCGCCACGCCCGGTCGGCCCCACCAGTTTGCCACTCTCACGCGCACCTCAGTCGCAGCCAAGCCAGGCCCGCCTGTCGGCGCGTATGCCCTCACTAGAGCCCACTAACATGTGCCCCCCACATGTCAGTATCATCGTCTTCGAAGGAAGGGGATCTCCCTCCTTCCATCCCCGACGCCCCCTTCCCGTTTTTCGCCACCGGCCACCGCGTTACGCCGAATTGAGCCCGGATTCACCTGCCCCGATCACCGGCGACCCCTTTCCATCCTTTTCCCACGCATTTCCCCCCCGGATGGTAGGTCACCATGCTTATGGAAGCTCACCGGAAAATTTAGAAACCCTCCTCGGGTTCCCTCATTTAGCCTTTCAAATCGCCGCCGTCGACCCCTATTTAACCCCCTCGCCTTCCCCGCACTCCGGCCACGCCACCTTTGCCTAAGCCACGCTCTCCTAGAGCCTTGCGACGTCGGAAACCCCCTCCCTCTGTTTCCACTCCAGTCACCGATCGCCGACGCCCCGAGCCACCGCTGCCCTCACCGACGCCACCACTAGGACCGTCTCCATGTCCACTACCCTGGCCTTGCCTCCGTTGGGCCGGATTGGCGCCGTAAGACAGTCGCCACCGCCAACCCGAGGGACCCCCATCGCCCACGCTCGTCGCCGATCGTGTCCGACCACCGCATGCTCCATTTTCCAGTACCCTTGTGTTCCCCCTACCGTCCCTTTCCGTTTTGGCCGCTAGTTAGGGCCTCAGGCCTCGCCGTCGCTAGGAATTGCTCACCGTTGCACCCCGGAGTCAAGAACGAAGGGGGTACTTACCTCTTCGGCATGTGCCATGCTGGACGAGACCACAGCCGCCCGATATGCAGCGCACGGTCAGGATTAAATCCCAGAATCAAGCGCCCAGATGCGTTTGACCCACCGTTGACCGGTATCGCTTGATCCCAGCCGTTGATCACCACTTAAACGCCCCGCCCCGCCGCCAACCGTTGGATCTGGATCCAACGGTCCAGATCGGGCCGGACCACGCGCACAGTGCGCGGGTCCATGGTGGGCCTGGCTCACCGTGGACCCAAGCCTGTTTTCGGTTTAAATAAAATTTCAGAAAATTGTTTAAACTTTAAAAATTCATAACTTGCTCAATTTAACTCCAAATTTGACCATTCAAATTTTGTAAAATTTGTCTATTTATTCTCTACACTTTTATGCAATAAAAACAGTATGTTTATTTTGCACATTTTATTCTTATTAAATAATAAAGCAAAAACCCCTTTAGGGTTAAATTCATATTTCATTTAAATAATTCAGAAGAACCCTTAAAATATATACATTGATTTCAGAAGACATAATAACTTCATTTCACTGTTTTAATACAATAAAAACAGTAGGATTACTTCTTATTCACCTTTAAATGAGAAAATAAAACCCCCTTGGGGTAGATACTTATTCCAATTTATAACTTTCAGAACTCCCCTTGAAAACTAATCTTAAATGCTTAGGTAATAATTACATAGAATTAAATATTTTATTTCCTTTAATTAATACAACAAAAACATGTATACTTGTATTGATGATTTTTGGATTGTTTTATTGAATGTCGTGTTTTCTTTTCGTATCGGAAGACTACGACGCCGTCGAAGATCCGGAGAACTACCCCGAGGTTCCACCTTCACCGTTTGCGGATCAAGGCAAGTCACAACCCCCATTTTGATCATAATTGAGCCCATATTTTAATAAATTATCGCTATAACTCATAGGATAATATTGCATTAGTCTAATCTCAAGCCCTAACTTATAATTATTAGATCCCCGTCCTTGTGTGTAAACCCAAGCCATGCTTATTGAGCTTAAACTCCTTGTCACTCTACAATATTATATTAGCTAGTGTCCAATGTACCGACACAACTGCTATAGGATAAAAGAAAGAGTCGTAGATAGATGGATTCTACTATATGATTTTCCCTGTTATTCTTGTCTCTAGATTCTGTTGGAGTTGGCCATGTTATAAGTATGGTGGGTTTTGGATGCAAACTCGGGAATTGGTTGGTCGCACCTAGGGTACTATAAGGACCGGTCTGCGGGATCTGTTGCAAAACACTTCCGTACTAACCACAAGTCTAATGGGTAAGTCCTAACTGGAGGTATGGAGTCATATCAACTTGAAGCACCATAGTGGAGGGGGCAAGGGGAAACCTGCGGGTGACTTGTACCGACGTGGCTCAAGGGGGGTATGGTGTTGGCCCGAAGTGACTGCGGCACCATATGAAACCTATAAGAGGGTGTCTTCGAATTGTTGCGTTCCATACTAAAGGTTTTGGCACGAGTTCCCGTGGTATGGGTCATCTCGTTACACTTTGGTGTATGGGATGAGTGCGTGCCTTGTGGGTACAGTAGTACACCTCTGATCAGAGTTAAATCTTTTCGAAAAGCTGAGCCCACGGTTAAGGGCGGGTTGTGTGACTTCTCGCAGTTAGTTTACTTTTGTCTGAATGATCGTGTTATTCATGGCATGTAAAGACTGTTGAGCGAGGGTGGACTGACTGTAACCCTTGAGTTAGAAGATGACTGAGAAACCAAGGGTGGTTTCGGTGTTTGTGATGAGTGATTGACAGGATTATTTACCCTCTGTTCGAAGGGTACCTCCGAAGGGGCTTCGGAGGTGGTACCTCCGAAGGGTGATCGGAGGTGTGTCACCGGAGTGTGTTCGGTGTTTGCGTGCTGCAGCTGTGCAGCGGAGTGTGCCTGTCGGAGGGGTCCGGCAGTACACGATGACTGGGTTCGTACCGAAGGCTTCGGTACTTTGGGCGGTACACCGGAGTGTGTGCCGGAGGTTGCTAACCCGGAGAGGTCTCCGGAGTACTGGATACACTGGTTTGGTTGTCTGTGGTGCGCAGGGACTTCGAAGGCGACGGACAGGGTTCGAGCCAGGTGAACTTGGGTCAAGCGGGTGGCTTGATGCCAAGGGAGCGGGGAGCTCCGTCACGGTGGCTGCGAAGGTGGTCCGGGTCGGTCCTCGGGTCGAGGCGTGCCAGGTGAAGGCAGAGAGTGCGGAGCGTGGCTCCGGCTGAAGGTACTCCGAGACAAAGTCCTCGGAGGTGAGGCACTTCGAAGGTACTCCGGATGGAGTGACTTCGGAGTTGGATGGACCAAGTCCTCTGCGGAGGCAAGGAGTTCGAAGTGTGCTCCGGAGGGAGACACTCGAAGGTGGCCCGACGAAGGTCTCAGAAGTCGAGGCGCATCGAAGGCATGGTCCGGGTGGGGCTCGTCGAGGAGTGTGCTCGGAGTGAGACACTGCGACGAAGTGCTCATGGAATGCTTCATGCGGAGGCCTTGGACGAAGGAGGGACTTCGAAGGGTGGTACTCCGAAGGTGGGCTTCGGAGTGAGGTTGACTTGAGGTGCTTCGGCCATGCATGGCTTCGGTACACGGACGGACGGTGTTCGAGCTCGGAGTAGCTGCGAAGCCGTGGTGATCCACTCCGGAGGTGGTGGTGCGAAGGCCCAAGGGCTTTGACGGCTTCGGCTCAAAACCGTCACTGTATCGAAGGACTACCTCGGCGGAGCGAAGGCCAACAGGCTGCAGGCTTCTCGCCGAAGCTTCCGCACCCCTTGCGTGCGAAGGGAGGTTCCAGAAGTCAACACTGTAAAGGCTGACACTGTCTGTTCTGAAAAAGGCTGACACTGTCCCCTCTGCAGCTGACAGAGAAGCCTCCAAAATAAAGGTGGACTACCTTTTGTACCCCTTAGTTCTGTAGAGACAAATCTGTTGTAAACCCTAGGGGTAAAGTAGTCACTTCCTTAGGATGAAGCCGTGGGCTATAAATATGGGGGCTCGGTAGGTAACATTTAACACTTTGAGCATTTACTGTTGAGCTCCTGTAGCCACACTTCGATTGAATACATCCTGAGTTCATTTTCAGTGTTCCTTGTTCAAGCGGCGAAGCCCTGTTTGTCTTGTGCTTTTTGCTTGAGCTCGATCTACATACTTCGCTAGTTTAGTGCACCGAAGCCTGTTAAGGCGAAGGTTGTTTTTCGTGCGAGGTGTGTTTTGTCAGTGTGCTGTCGCTCTGTGTAACACGAGGCAAGACCTCGCTGCTTACTAGCGAAGCCCTGATCTTTTCCCGTAGTGCTTCTTGTGTCGAAGCCCTTAGCATAGTCCATTTGCGTGTGCGTGTAGACCTTCGCGTACGAAGCCCAGCACTAGTTGCTGTCGCTAAGTATTTGGTCGAAGTCCTCAGAGGGCTGTCCACTCTTGCGAAGGGTGAAGTGCGAAGCCTGCTCGAAGCACCCGGTGTGCGGAGCCTGCACTGACTTAGCAGAGTAGATTTTCGAGGGTTGTAAGTGGAGCGAAGTCTTCTTGGCTTCGAACTTTTGCCACTCCGAAGCCTGTGTTCGAAGGTGTCGAAGTACCTCCGAACCAGGCCTTCGAAGGTTGCGTTCGAAGCCTGTTCCGCAGAAGACAGAACAGAACCGAAGGCTAAGTTTTTAGCCAGAAATTTTAAAAGCTCCCATTCACCCCCCCTCTGGTCGCCGTTTCCGGTCCAACAATTGGTATCAGAGCAGGTTAAGATCACCAGTTGACCTTAACCGGTTTTGTGATCTGTTGGCGACATGGATAGAGGCAGTAAAATTCCTCTGTTCGATGGGACAGATTTTGCATACTGGAAGGTGCGCATGGAGGCTTACTTGTTAAGCCAAGGAAATGCAATTTGGGAGATTGTGGACTCACAATACTCCATCCCTGATACCCGCACCACTCAAACTGAAAAAGATCAGTACATTGCCAACTCGAAGGCAAGGAACATATTGTTCATTGGTTTGAGTCGGAGTGAGTTCGATAGGGTGCAGCACCTTAGGACTGCTAGGGAAATTTGGACAACGCTCACTATTTATCATGAGGGCTCTACTCAGATTAAGGCCAGGCGCCAAAGCACCTACAACCAACAGTATCAGCTGTTTGTGCAGGCACCTGGTGAATCTATAGATGCCATGTTTTCGCGCTTTGATGCTATAGTGAGTAACTTGCGATCCAACGGGACGCTTGCTTACAGTGATCATGATAGGGCTATCAAGCTTCTCTATGCTCTTGACCGTAGCATATGGGAGGTGAAGATATCCAGCATTGAGGAGTCCACAGGCTACGACACTCTAACCTGTGATGAACTCTTTAGCAAGCTGAAGTCCACAGAGATTGCCAAGGCATCTCTTGCTGTGCACAGAAGCTCTTTGCCACAGCCATTGGCATTGGTTTCTAGCACTAGCCGTGGCACCACTGCAGAACCAAGCACATCAGGCACTTGTGTTCTAGCAGATGGTTTTGCTTTGTCCTCCCTGGTCTCCGTCACAAAGGAGCAGGTGGACACTCTAGCCGATGATGAGCTTGCTCTCATTGCCCGGAGGTTCACCCGCTTTCATCATGAGAGACGGGATCAGAGGAGAAGTGGTTTTAGTGGCTGCTATGAATGTGGCGACACCTCTCACATTAAGGCCAATTGTCCCAAGGTCAAGAAGAGAGATGAGAGTGACCGCCCTAAATTCCACAAAAAGGAGAGGAAGCCCTTTGTGAAGGGCAAACGCGGCAAGATGGCTAAGAAAGTAGCCAAGGCCGCTTCCAGAGCTTTTGTTGCTGCTCTCAGCGACATCGACACATCCTCAACTGAGGAGTCGAGCTCTGAGGAGGAGGAGTCCCCAAGGAAGGAGGACAAGAAGGACAAGAAGGGACGTGACTTCACCGGCCTTTGCTTCATGGCCGACAGCGATCACAGCGGCGATGAGCTTGACTCATCTGAGGTAAACCTATCTTCTGACCAGCTTCTAATTAAATTAGATGAGCTGAATGAGGTTGTACTTGGTCAGGATAGATTACTTGTGCAAGCCGCTAGAGAACGAAAAGACCTTAGACTTAGGCTAGAAAACATTTCTACTGAATATGCCATGCTTAAGTCTAAATTTGATGATGCTGAATGTGAATCATGTTCTGTTGTCATGAGTGAGCTTGCTCAGTTGCGTTCTGCTCATGCTCAAACTCTTTCTGAGCTTGAGACTGCACAGAAGCAGCTTTTGGAGGTGGATTCTAGACCTCTTGATGTTGATTGCATGAACTGCTCTTTATTACGCGATAGCATTAATTTACGTGATAAGCATGTTCATGATTTGGAGGCTAGATTGGAGAGGGCCGGTAGTTCTAAGGATGTGCAGCCTGTGTGTGACACATGCATTACCCTTAAGGACCAGCTAGGCACTGTTAGAGAGCGAGCTGAGAACCTAATGTCTGAAAATGAATACCTTCTTTCTGTGGTGAACAAATGCACTGAAGGGAAGGGTAGGATGGATTTGCTCTTGGCCAAGACCAAGTTGTGTGCTGACAGAGCCGGGGTAGCTCTAGGTTTGGGTTTTGAGAGGATAGCTTCAGACAGTAAAACCAAAACTGTTTTCACCTCTCCCACCACCCTAGAGAAAGAGAGAGCTCTGTTGGACACCCCATCAGCCAAAAAGCCTACCCATCCACCAAAGAAAACCACACCTCCTACCAAGAAAAATCCTCCCAAGAAAACCACTGTGAAGAAACCCAAGGAGCCTGTGAGAGTTGCTCCTGTGACCCATGAGAGTGCCCCCAGGAGAGTGTTTCACTGTTCTTATTGTCAGCGGGCGGGTCATTTGATTGGTTTCTGTTTCCGTCGCATCAAGGATGAGCGACGTGCACAGGCGATGAGCTATCAGGACATGCATTACCCATCTTTAGGTATGCATGAGTCTGAGTATTACTCTCGTCCTGTTTTCGAGGCTCCTCGTGCTTCTCGGAGAGGTTTTGCTCCTCGAGGTGTTCACCATGTTCCATATGGTGGTAGACCTCGGGCGAGTAGCTTTGTACCTCGTCAGAGTAGGAGACCTCGACATGCTTTGCGTTCTTTGCATGTAGGTAGACCTCGCACTTTGCATCATTCTGATTTTTATGTGCGTAGACCGTCTACTTTTACTGTGCCTACTACTCGTGTCACTCAGTGCTGGATGCCTCGTCATTACTTTACTCACCCCAGCACTGAGCGATCGAGGCGTTCTTATCATGTGTAGGCGACAGGTCGAGGCTTGGAGGGCACGTGGATCATGGACTCCGGTTGTTCGCGCCACATGACCGGAGATGCAAACTGGTTCTCCAGCCTCACAACAACCAAGCAAAGGGAACATATCACCTTCGGAAACAATCGAAGGAGTAGAGTGAAAGGTAAAGGTGTGGTAAGAATTAACGCGAACTTCACTCTCAAAGATGTTGCTTTGGTTGAAAACCTGGGATACAATTTGCTGTCTGTATCTCAGTTGCTTGATGAGGGCTTCGAAGTGCGATTTCATCGCGATACTTCGCAAGTGCTCAATTCAGATGGCGTTGTGGTGTGTAAGATCTTTAGAGTTGGGAGAGTTTTTGGAGCTGATTTTTCAGAGTCGTCTGGTTCTTCTCATTGCCTTGTTGCACATTCGACCTCTGAGCTTTGGAAGTGGCATAGGAGACTAGGGCATATGAGCTTTGAGTTGCTTGCTCGTCTGAGCGCCCTAGGTTTGATCCGAGGATTGCCCAAGCTCAAGTTTGAGAAGAATTTAGTTTGCGCTCCTTGTCGACATGGTAAAATGATTGCCGCTTCGCATTCGCCAGTCACCACAGTGATGACTGAACAACCCGGAGAACTTCTCCATATGGACACTGTAGGTCCTTCTCGGGTTAGTTCTTTAGGCGGCAAGTGGTATGTACTTGTTATTGTCGACGATTTCTCTCGCTACTCTTGGGTCTTCTTTCTTGCCAGCAAGGATGAAGTGTTTTCACACTTTCGGAGCTTGGCTTTGAGACTTTTCACTGAACTCCCAGGTGCATTAAAATTCATTCGAAGCGATAATGGCACCGAGTTCAAAAATAGTCTCTTTGTTGACTTTTGTATGGAGCATGGCATAGAACATCAATTCTCTGCTCCGCGGGTTCCTCAACAGAACGGTGTTGTTGAGAGGAAAAACCGCACTTTGGTTGAGATGGCTAGGACGATGCTTGATGAGCATAGGACTCCTAGAAAATTCTGGGCTGAGGCCATGAACACTGCTTGCTACATCTCAAACCGAATTTTCTTGCGCTCAATTTTAAACTTGACATCTTATGAGCTGCGTTTTGGGAGACAGCCCAAGGTTACTCATCTTCGAGTTTTTGGCTGTCGCTGCTTCATCCTAAAACGTGGAAATTTGGATAAATTTGAGTCGCGATCTTCTGACGGGATCTTTTTGGGCTATACTACTCATGGTCATTCCTATCGTGTTTATAACTTGGAAACTAACACTGTCATCGAGTCATGTGATGTGACTTTTGATGAATCAACCCCCTCTGTTAGTTCTGCTTTTGAACAGGCAAATGAACACGACATGGAACAGACTTTATTCGAAGACGAAGATCCCGGAGAATTCGAGGATGATCCCCTACTACCCTCGACATCGACCCCCGAAGCTGACCCCGCTTCAACTACTTCGGCACGAGGTCCCGAAGCGACTACCTCAACATCGGTCATCTTGGACCACTCCAACGCACAAGTTGAGGGGGAGACTGCATCCCGCCGCGAGGCTCCACATCATGTCCAAAGGATGCACCCTCCCGAGCAGATCATTGGTGAGCTTGATCAAAGGGTAACACGTTCTCACGCTCATTTACTAATGCTGCTTTTGTTGCTTCTTTCGAGCCCTTAGATGTTAGTCATGCACTTTCTGATTCTAGTTGGATCAATGCCATGCATGAAGAGCTTGAGAATTTTGAAAGAAACCAAGTCTGGACTTTAGTTGATCCTCCACCAAATGTTCATTTCATTGGAACAAAATGGATTTTCAAAAATAAACAAGGGGAGGATGGGACAATTGTTAGAAATAAGGCTAGACTAGTAGCTCAGGGCTTTTCTCAACTAGAAGGGATTGATTTTACTGAAACTTTTGCACCTGTTGCACGCCTTGAGGCCATTAGGATTTTGCTTGCCTTTGCGACATCCCGGGGATTCAAACTCTATCAAATGGATGTCAAAAGTGCTTTTCTTAATGGCTTCATAGGCGAAGATGTTTATGTAAAACAACCCCCTGGTTTTGAAAACCCCAAGTACCCACATAAAGTCCTTAAACTTCATAAGGCTCTTTATGGACTCAAGCAGGCCCCTCGGGCTTGGTATGATAGACTGAAGTCTTTTCTGCTTGAGCGAGGGTATTTGATGGGCTCTGTTGATAAAACTTTGTTTACTCTCAAGCATGGCAAAGATTTCCTCCTAGTTCAGATTTATGTGGATGATATCATCTTTGGTGGCTCTTCTCATGCTTTGGTTGCCGAGTTTGCAGATACCATGAGCAGGGAGTTTGAAATGTCGATGATGGGTGAACTCACCTTTTTCCTTGGTTTGCAAATCAAGCAAAGCAAACAAGGTACTTTTGTCCACCAGACAAAGTACACCAAGGACCTGCTCAAGAAGTTCGACATGTCCGATGCGAAGCCCCTCGCCACTCCAATGGCTACATCTGTAGCATTGGACCCTGACGAAGATGGAGAAGCCGTAGATCAGAAGGAGTTCCGGAGCATGATCGGCTCCCTCCTCTATTTGACTGCCACGAGGCCGGACATACACTTCGCAGTGTGTCTGTGCGCTCGTTTTCAGGCTTCACCACGAGCTTCGCACCGCCAAGCGGTTAAGCGCATTCTAAGGTATCTCAAACACACCCTTGAATTTGGCATATGGTATTCATCGTCTTCATCTTATGTCTTAGAGGTTATTCTGATGCGGATTTTGCAGGGTGTAGAATTGATAGGAAGAGTACCTCTGGTACTTGTCATTTTCTGGGTACGTCTCTGGTTTGCTGGTCTTCCCGCAAACAGTCTAGTGTTGCACAATCAACGGCTGAGGCCGAATATGTTGCTGCAGCTAGCTGTTGCTCTCAGATGTTGTGGATGATTTCCACTTTGCGGGATTTCGGGTTAGAATATAAGAGTGTTCCACTTTTCTGTGATAACACTAGTGCTATTTGTATTGCAAACAACCCGGTTCAGCATTCCAGAACCAAACACATTGATGTACGGTATCATTTTCTCAGAGATCACAATGAGAAGGGTGATATTGAACTTCAATATGTTGATACCCAACACCAGCTTGCCGATATTTTTACAAAACCCCTCGATGCTTCTCGATTTGCTTACTTGCGTGGGGAACTTGGCATTTGTCACCCTTACGGCATTTTGTGAGGGGGAGCTGATTTTAACTGACTTGCATATGCTCATTATGTGTTGAATTGCATTTACATCTTTTGCTATTATATGCCTGCTTTTTAATTCAAAGAAATCATGACAGCTCAGCTCTATGAAATATGTCTGGAACATTGATTGTGCATGATGTTTTATTTTCTAAAATCAAAACTTGCTCACTGCTAAATCATGTATCTAGCTTGTTTAGGCAGGACTGCTTTTAGCTATCTTTTATCTACTTGACAGCAAGACACTGTTCCTTGGATGCTAAAATTTGCAACTTGAAAAATTGTGTTCTTTATTCATGGATATTCACCAAAATATTCCATTTATCTGAATCAAAATCAAAAATCCATGATTTGTCTGGTTTAAATGAAAAGATCCAGGAGGGTTTGTTTGTCGCACTACTCTATTCTAGACCGCTTACCATTGCACTTTGGTCTGAACTGGAATAGTGTAGTGTATGCCAAAATCACCGCCTTAAGCTTCAGATGGCTTTCATGCCTAGGCTTGGCCTGATTGGAAAGTATAAGGTGGACAAACAAATAACCCCTGGCATTAAGAAAAAGAACAACAAAATTAATTGATCATCAAGTTTGCTTTGACAGCTCCTTTTGAACAAGACTTGTTTGTCTAGGGTAGAATTTGTTAGCTTTGCGCAGTCCTTGCCTTCACATGTCTAGCTGCTTTGATTAAGTGGTGATGCTTTTACTTCCAAATGACAAAATCACATGCCATCATCTTGTTTCACAGAGTGTTAAATTGAGCTGAGCACATGATCATTTGTGTTAATTTTGGCATATTTTTGCATTATATGTCCTTGCAATTCTATTCATTTCGAAGCTTTGCATCTTTTGAATGCTCCTTGATGCTTGCATTGCCAAAGGGGGAGAAATTCCGGACAGGTTTGCTTTGTTCTCTGCCGCAAGAAGGCATCATTTCGAAAAAGGGAGAGATTTTTGACATAAAGGGGGAGAAAAATTTGCTCAACTCAGGGGGAGTTTTTATTCAAAGGGCGTTTTGCCGAAGGGGCTTTTACTCTTTTACAAAGGGGGAGAAAAATTCTTTTATCAAGTGACATGCTTTGGCTCTTTTCTGAGTTTTTATGGTCACTTGTGTGCTGAAAGCTTTTCATTTTTCTTGAACTTCAATTTGGTTGTCAATGCACTCATCAAGGGGGAGATTGAGAAACCAAGGGTGGTTTCGGTGTTTGTGATGAGTGATTGACAGGATTATTTACCCTCTGTTCGAAGGGTACCTCCGAAGGGGCTTCGGAGGTGGTACCTCCGAAGGGTGATCGGAGGTGTGTCACCGGAGTGTGTTCGGTGTTTGCGTGCTGCAGCTGTGCAGCGGAGTGTGCCTGTCGGAGGGGTCCGGCAGTACACGATGACTGGGTTCGTACCGAAGGCTTCGGTACTTTGGGCGGTACACCGGAGTGTGTGCCGGAGGTTGCTAACCCGGAGAGGTCTCCGGAGTACTGGATACACTGGTTTGGTTGTCTGTGGTGCGCAGGGACTTCGAAGGCGACGGACAGGGTTCGAGCCAGGTGAACTTGGGTCAAGCGGGTGGCTTGATGCCAAGGGAGCGGGGAGCTCCGTCACGGTGGCTGCGAAGGTGGTCCGGGTCGGTCCTCGGGTCGAGGCGTGCCAGGTGAAGGCAGAGAGTGCGGAGCGTGGCTCCGGCTGAAGGTACTCCGAGACAAAGTCCTCGGAGGTGAGGCACTTCGAAGGTACTCCGGATGGAGTGACTTCGGAGTTGGATGGACCAAGTCCTCTGCGGAGGCAAGGAGTTCGAAGTGTGCTCCGGAGGGAGACACTCGAAGGTGGCCCGACGAAGGTCTCAGAAGTCGAGGCGCATCGAAGGCATGGTCCGGGTGGGGCTCGTCGAGGAGTGTGCTCGGAGTGAGACACTGCGACGAAGTGCTCATGGAATGCTTCATGCGGAGGCCTTGGACGAAGGAGGGACTTCGAAGGGTGGTACTCCGAAGGTGGGCTTCGGAGTGAGGTTGACTTGAGGTGCTTCGGCCATGCATGGCTTCGGTACACGGACGGACGGTGTTCGAGCTCGGAGTAGCTGCGAAGCCGTGGTGATCCACTCCGGAGGTGGTGGTGCGAAGGCCCAAGGGCTTTGACGGCTTCGGCTCAAAACCGTCACTGTATCGAAGGACTACCTCGGCGGAGCGAAGGCCAACAGGCTGCAGGCTTCTCGCCGAAGCTTCCGCACCCCTTGCGTGCGAAGGGAGGTTCCAGAAGTCAACACTGTAAAGGCTGACACTGTCTGTTCTGAAAAAGGCTGACACTGTCCCCTCTGCAGCTGACAGAGAAGCCTCCAAAATAAAGGTGGACTACCTTTTGTACCCCTTAGTTCTGTAGAGACAAATCTGTTGTAAACCCTAGGGGTAAAGTAGTCACTTCCTTAGGATGAAGCCGTGGGCTATAAATATGGGGGCTCGGTAGGTAACATTTAACACTTTGAGCATTTACTGTTGAGCTCCTGTAGCCACACTTCGATTGAATACATCCTGAGTTCATTTTCAGTGTTCCTTGTTCAAGCGGCGAAGCCCTGTTTGTCTTGTGCTTTTTGCTTGAGCTCGATCTACATACTTCGCTAGTTTAGTGCACCGAAGCCTGTTAAGGCGAAGGTTGTTTTTCGTGCGAGGTGTGTTTTGTCAGTGTGCTGTCGCTCTGTGTAACACGAGGCAAGACCTCGCTGCTTACTAGCGAAGCCCTGATCTTTTCCCGTAGTGCTTCTTGTGTCGAAGCCCTTAGCATAGTCCATTTGCGTGTGCGTGTAGACCTTCGCGTACGAAGCCCAGCACTAGTTGCTGTCGCTAAGTATTTGGTCGAAGTCCTCAGAGGGCTGTCCACTCTTGCGAAGGGTGAAGTGCGAAGCCTGCTCGAAGCACCCGGTGTGCGGAGCCTGCACTGACTTAGCAGAGTAGATTTTCGAGGGTTGTAAGTGGAGCGAAGTCTTCTTGGCTTCGAACTTTTGCCACTCCGAAGCCTGTGTTCGAAGGTGTCGAAGTACCTCCGAACCAGGCCTTCGAAGGTTGCGTTCGAAGCCTGTTCCGCAGAAGACAGAACAGAACCGAAGGCTAAGTTTTTAGCCAGAAATTTTAAAAGCTCCCATTCACCCCCCCTCTGGTCGCCGTTTCCGGTCCAACAATGACGCATGTACACATGTTTAATTTTCTATACTAATAATCCGATTACATTAATTGCTTTACAAATATGCTTTCCGCAAAAGTAAGCCACAATCTTCCTTGGTATTACCTTACATTATAATTGCATTCGGTAGCTTGCTGAGTATGATTGTACTCACCCCCATTGACTTACACCACCAAAGACAGTCTACTACGAGGAGGGTGACGGTCTGGAGTAGCGACCTAGTCAAGACATGAGACTAAAGAAGACGTTCATATAGGAAATTTGTTTTACTAGTTTCTCTTTGTTTTAACTCTTTTGTAATAATATGGTCTATGAACCATGATTGATTGGCGTATTGTACGCGGTCGTGTGATGAATGTCTTGTATTTATTGATTTCCTATGGAATTTCAATAAATTCCCGGTTTTATTAAATCGGTGCGTTACAATATCTGACCCTTGTACTTCCCAGTTAGAAATGTTCCATCCACACAAAGAATATGATGGCAATACTGGAACGCCCAGATGCAAGCACCTAGTGCAAAGAATACTCGATGCAGAATCTTTGCACCTTCTAGGAATGTTGCATCCTTCTCCTAATAGGTGTAGTACATGCCAAGGTTGAGCGCACCTATAGATGGCCAAATGGGTCACTCGTCTATTGGGAGAAGGGGAGGCTACGCTAGCCGGGAAATCAAAATTTTACCCTAAAAACCTAGGAACCATGCGTGCAAGGGATCATAGATCGTATCATTTAACTCGATACACACTAGGTGTAGCAGAAGAAGATGTTGAGGAAGCGCATCCTCGCTTAATTCGTCGCCTTGCTTCGACTCGATCCGCCGGTGATCCAATCGACGAAGACCGATGATATCCATGTGAAGAAGCCCACGAGTGTCGCTATTCGAGCACCGCCTCTACGGAGTCCACACGTACAAGGATGAGATTGATCTCATGTCGGTGTGCTACCACCGATCATGAGAACCGGGGAGAAATCCTGATCTCAACTCTTGAGATTAAGAAGGGAGACGATATGTGTGTAGGCTAGGGTTTAGATCTGATCTAATCAACAATTGATATATCTTTATATAGAGCCTGGACACTTGGCCTAAATTCACATTAAGGCCCAACAGATCTAATATGTTTCGTCCGTCTCAGAACTTTCGATCTTAACTCTCGGTTTCTAATTCTAGAAATTATCGAAACTTCCGATACCATATAATAACTTCCGATCTGTCTAGATTATCAGAACTTTCGATCCACGGTTGGAACTTCCGATCTGTCTAGAAAATAGAAAACCGTTCCAGGTCCAGAACTTTCGGTACCATATCGAAACTTCTGACCTACCTAAATCATCAGAACTTCTGATTCAAAATCGGAACATCTGATCTGCCTAGAATTCTTTTGGGCACAATTCCTTCAATGTTCCACTTGTAAGAGAACAAATTCTCGCAAGTTTTTTAATCCATCCCCTTAAGTGTGTGACCCGATAGGTTCATACACAAACGATTGTTCCCCAGAAACCCTGCATAGGGAAGTCAGGCCAATGCAATATACAGTGCACACTGTACATGCCACACATCCCCTCATTTTTACGACCGAAGGGGCCCAAGCAGCAGACATACATGAAGCACAGACAACATGCACGGGGCAACATGATTATTTGATCAGACTAGGTTTGTGTTGCACGTTTATATTGGGTCATGTTTGGCGACTTGTGTTGAACCCTTGGCCCAGGCATGACCCGGAACTTTGTGCCGGACCTGTACAACTCAATAGTAGTTGAGAAACCAAGGGTGGTTTCGGTGTTTGTGATGAGTGATTGACAGGATTATTTACCCTCTGTTCGAAGGGTACCTCCGAAGGGGCTTCGGAGGTGGTACCTCCGAAGGGTGATCGGAGGTGTGTCACCGGAGTGTGTTCGGTGTTTGCGTGCTGCAGCTGTGCAGCGGAGTGTGCCTGTCGGAGGGGTCCGGCAGTACACGATGACTGGGTTCGTACCGAAGGCTTCGGTACTTTGGGCGGTACACCGGAGTGTGTGCCGGAGGTTGCTAACCCGGAGAGGTCTCCGGAGTACTGGATACACTGGTTTGGTTGTCTGTGGTGCGCAGGGACTTCGAAGGCGACGGACAGGGTTCGAGCCAGGTGAACTTGGGTCAAGCGGGTGGCTTGATGCCAAGGGAGCGGGGAGCTCCGTCACGGTGGCTGCGAAGGTGGTCCGGGTCGGTCCTCGGGTCGAGGCGTGCCAGGTGAAGGCAGAGAGTGCGGAGCGTGGCTCCGGCTGAAGGTACTCCGAGACAAAGTCCTCGGAGGTGAGGCACTTCGAAGGTACTCCGGATGGAGTGACTTCGGAGTTGGATGGACCAAGTCCTCTGCGGAGGCAAGGAGTTCGAAGTGTGCTCCGGAGGGAGACACTCGAAGGTGGCCCGACGAAGGTCTCAGAAGTCGAGGCGCATCGAAGGCATGGTCCGGGTGGGGCTCGTCGAGGAGTGTGCTCGGAGTGAGACACTGCGACGAAGTGCTCATGGAATGCTTCATGCGGAGGCCTTGGACGAAGGAGGGACTTCGAAGGGTGGTACTCCGAAGGTGGGCTTCGGAGTGAGGTTGACTTGAGGTGCTTCGGCCATGCATGGCTTCGGTACACGGACGGACGGTGTTCGAGCTCGGAGTAGCTGCGAAGCCGTGGTGATCCACTCCGGAGGTGGTGGTGCGAAGGCCCAAGGGCTTTGACGGCTTCGGCTCAAAACCGTCACTGTATCGAAGGACTACCTCGGCGGAGCGAAGGCCAACAGGCTGCAGGCTTCTCGCCGAAGCTTCCGCACCCCTTGCGTGCGAAGGGAGGTTCCAGAAGTCAACACTGTAAAGGCTGACACTGTCTGTTCTGAAAAAGGCTGACACTGTCCCCTCTGCAGCTGACAGAGAAGCCTCCAAAATAAAGGTGGACTACCTTTTGTACCCCTTAGTTCTGTAGAGACAAATCTGTTGTAAACCCTAGGGGTAAAGTAGTCACTTCCTTAGGATGAAGCCGTGGGCTATAAATATGGGGGCTCGGTAGGTAACATTTAACACTTTGAGCATTTACTGTTGAGCTCCTGTAGCCACACTTCGATTGAATACATCCTGAGTTCATTTTCAGTGTTCCTTGTTCAAGCGGCGAAGCCCTGTTTGTCTTGTGCTTTTTGCTTGAGCTCGATCTACATACTTCGCTAGTTTAGTGCACCGAAGCCTGTTAAGGCGAAGGTTGTTTTTCGTGCGAGGTGTGTTTTGTCAGTGTGCTGTCGCTCTGTGTAACACGAGGCAAGACCTCGCTGCTTACTAGCGAAGCCCTGATCTTTTCCCGTAGTGCTTCTTGTGTCGAAGCCCTTAGCATAGTCCATTTGCGTGTGCGTGTAGACCTTCGCGTACGAAGCCCAGCACTAGTTGCTGTCGCTAAGTATTTGGTCGAAGTCCTCAGAGGGCTGTCCACTCTTGCGAAGGGTGAAGTGCGAAGCCTGCTCGAAGCACCCGGTGTGCGGAGCCTGCACTGACTTAGCAGAGTAGATTTTCGAGGGTTGTAAGTGGAGCGAAGTCTTCTTGGCTTCGAACTTTTGCCACTCCGAAGCCTGTGTTCGAAGGTGTCGAAGTACCTCCGAACCAGGCCTTCGAAGGTTGCGTTCGAAGCCTGTTCCGCAGAAGACAGAACAGAACCGAAGGCTAAGTTTTTAGCCAGAAATTTTAAAAGCTCCCATTCACCCCCCCTCTGGTCGCCGTTTCCGGTCCAACAATTGGTATCAGAGCAGGTTAAGATCACCAGTTGACCTTAACCGGTTTTGTGATCTGTTGGCGACATGGATAGAGGCAGTAAAATTCCTCTGTTCGATGGGACAGATTTTGCATACTGGAAGGTGCGCATGGAGGCTTACTTGTTAAGCCAAGGAAATGCAATTTGGGAGATTGTGGACTCACAATACTCCATCCCTGATACCCGCACCACTCAAACTGAAAAAGATCAGTACATTGCCAACTCGAAGGCAAGGAACATATTGTTCATTGGTTTGAGTCGGAGTGAGTTCGATAGGGTGCAGCACCTTAGGACTGCTAGGGAAATTTGGACAACGCTCACTATTTATCATGAGGGCTCTACTCAGATTAAGGCCAGGCGCCAAAGCACCTACAACCAACAGTATCAGCTGTTTGTGCAGGCACCTGGTGAATCTATAGATGCCATGTTTTCGCGCTTTGATGCTATAGTGAGTAACTTGCGATCCAACGGGACGCTTGCTTACAGTGATCATGATAGGGCTATCAAGCTTCTCTATGCTCTTGACCGTAGCATATGGGAGGTGAAGATATCCAGCATTGAGGAGTCCACAGGCTACGACACTCTAACCTGTGATGAACTCTTTAGCAAGCTGAAGTCCACAGAGATTGCCAAGGCATCTCTTGCTGTGCACAGAAGCTCTTTGCCACAGCCATTGGCATTGGTTTCTAGCACTAGCCGTGGCACCACTGCAGAACCAAGCACATCAGGCACTTGTGTTCTAGCAGATGGTTTTGCTTTGTCCTCCCTGGTCTCCGTCACAAAGGAGCAGGTGGACACTCTAGCCGATGATGAGCTTGCTCTCATTGCCCGGAGGTTCACCCGCTTTCATCATGAGAGACGGGATCAGAGGAGAAGTGGTTTTAGTGGCTGCTATGAATGTGGCGACACCTCTCACATTAAGGCCAATTGTCCCAAGGTCAAGAAGAGAGATGAGAGTGACCGCCCTAAATTCCACAAAAAGGAGAGGAAGCCCTTTGTGAAGGGCAAACGCGGCAAGATGGCTAAGAAAGTAGCCAAGGCCGCTTCCAGAGCTTTTGTTGCTGCTCTCAGCGACATCGACACATCCTCAACTGAGGAGTCGAGCTCTGAGGAGGAGGAGTCCCCAAGGAAGGAGGACAAGAAGGACAAGAAGGGACGTGACTTCACCGGCCTTTGCTTCATGGCCGACAGCGATCACAGCGGCGATGAGCTTGACTCATCTGAGGTAAACCTATCTTCTGACCAGCTTCTAATTAAATTAGATGAGCTGAATGAGGTTGTACTTGGTCAGGATAGATTACTTGTGCAAGCCGCTAGAGAACGAAAAGACCTTAGACTTAGGCTAGAAAACATTTCTACTGAATATGCCATGCTTAAGTCTAAATTTGATGATGCTGAATGTGAATCATGTTCTGTTGTCATGAGTGAGCTTGCTCAGTTGCGTTCTGCTCATGCTCAAACTCTTTCTGAGCTTGAGACTGCACAGAAGCAGCTTTTGGAGGTGGATTCTAGACCTCTTGATGTTGATTGCATGAACTGCTCTTTATTACGCGATAGCATTAATTTACGTGATAAGCATGTTCATGATTTGGAGGCTAGATTGGAGAGGGCCGGTAGTTCTAAGGATGTGCAGCCTGTGTGTGACACATGCATTACCCTTAAGGACCAGCTAGGCACTGTTAGAGAGCGAGCTGAGAACCTAATGTCTGAAAATGAATACCTTCTTTCTGTGGTGAACAAATGCACTGAAGGGAAGGGTAGGATGGATTTGCTCTTGGCCAAGACCAAGTTGTGTGCTGACAGAGCCGGGGTAGCTCTAGGTTTGGGTTTTGAGAGGATAGCTTCAGACAGTAAAACCAAAACTGTTTTCACCTCTCCCACCACCCTAGAGAAAGAGAGAGCTCTGTTGGACACCCCATCAGCCAAAAAGCCTACCCATCCACCAAAGAAAACCACACCTCCTACCAAGAAAAATCCTCCCAAGAAAACCACTGTGAAGAAACCCAAGGAGCCTGTGAGAGTTGCTCCTGTGACCCATGAGAGTGCCCCCAGGAGAGTGTTTCACTGTTCTTATTGTCAGCGGGCGGGTCATTTGATTGGTTTCTGTTTCCGTCGCATCAAGGATGAGCGACGTGCACAGGCGATGAGCTATCAGGACATGCATTACCCATCTTTAGGTATGCATGAGTCTGAGTATTACTCTCGTCCTGTTTTCGAGGCTCCTCGTGCTTCTCGGAGAGGTTTTGCTCCTCGAGGTGTTCACCATGTTCCATATGGTGGTAGACCTCGGGCGAGTAGCTTTGTACCTCGTCAGAGTAGGAGACCTCGACATGCTTTGCGTTCTTTGCATGTAGGTAGACCTCGCACTTTGCATCATTCTGATTTTTATGTGCGTAGACCGTCTACTTTTACTGTGCCTACTACTCGTGTCACTCAGTGCTGGATGCCTCGTCATTACTTTACTCACCCCAGCACTGAGCGATCGAGGCGTTCTTATCATGTGTAGGCGACAGGTCGAGGCTTGGAGGGCACGTGGATCATGGACTCCGGTTGTTCGCGCCACATGACCGGAGATGCAAACTGGTTCTCCAGCCTCACAACAACCAAGCAAAGGGAACATATCACCTTCGGAAACAATCGAAGGAGTAGAGTGAAAGGTAAAGGTGTGGTAAGAATTAACGCGAACTTCACTCTCAAAGATGTTGCTTTGGTTGAAAACCTGGGATACAATTTGCTGTCTGTATCTCAGTTGCTTGATGAGGGCTTCGAAGTGCGATTTCATCGCGATACTTCGCAAGTGCTCAATTCAGATGGCGTTGTGGTGTGTAAGATCTTTAGAGTTGGGAGAGTTTTTGGAGCTGATTTTTCAGAGTCGTCTGGTTCTTCTCATTGCCTTGTTGCACATTCGACCTCTGAGCTTTGGAAGTGGCATAGGAGACTAGGGCATATGAGCTTTGAGTTGCTTGCTCGTCTGAGCGCCCTAGGTTTGATCCGAGGATTGCCCAAGCTCAAGTTTGAGAAGAATTTAGTTTGCGCTCCTTGTCGACATGGTAAAATGATTGCCGCTTCGCATTCGCCAGTCACCACAGTGATGACTGAACAACCCGGAGAACTTCTCCATATGGACACTGTAGGTCCTTCTCGGGTTAGTTCTTTAGGCGGCAAGTGGTATGTACTTGTTATTGTCGACGATTTCTCTCGCTACTCTTGGGTCTTCTTTCTTGCCAGCAAGGATGAAGTGTTTTCACACTTTCGGAGCTTGGCTTTGAGACTTTTCACTGAACTCCCAGGTGCATTAAAATTCATTCGAAGCGATAATGGCACCGAGTTCAAAAATAGTCTCTTTGTTGACTTTTGTATGGAGCATGGCATAGAACATCAATTCTCTGCTCCGCGGGTTCCTCAACAGAACGGTGTTGTTGAGAGGAAAAACCGCACTTTGGTTGAGATGGCTAGGACGATGCTTGATGAGCATAGGACTCCTAGAAAATTCTGGGCTGAGGCCATGAACACTGCTTGCTACATCTCAAACCGAATTTTCTTGCGCTCAATTTTAAACTTGACATCTTATGAGCTGCGTTTTGGGAGACAGCCCAAGGTTACTCATCTTCGAGTTTTTGGCTGTCGCTGCTTCATCCTAAAACGTGGAAATTTGGATAAATTTGAGTCGCGATCTTCTGACGGGATCTTTTTGGGCTATACTACTCATGGTCATTCCTATCGTGTTTATAACTTGGAAACTAACACTGTCATCGAGTCATGTGATGTGACTTTTGATGAATCAACCCCCTCTGTTAGTTCTGCTTTTGAACAGGCAAATGAACACGACATGGAACAGACTTTATTCGAAGACGAAGATCCCGGAGAATTCGAGGATGATCCCCTACTACCCTCGACATCGACCCCCGAAGCTGACCCCGCTTCAACTACTTCGGCACGAGGTCCCGAAGCGACTACCTCAACATCGGTCATCTTGGACCACTCCAACGCACAAGTTGAGGGGGAGACTGCATCCCGCCGCGAGGCTCCACATCATGTCCAAAGGATGCACCCTCCCGAGCAGATCATTGGTGAGCTTGATCAAAGGGTAACACGTTCTCACGCTCATTTTACTAATGCTGCTTTTGTTGCTTCTTTCGAGCCCTTAGATGTTAGTCATGCACTTTCTGATTCTAGTTGGATCAATGCCATGCATGAAGAGCTTGAGAATTTTGAAAGAAACCAAGTCTGGACTTTAGTTGATCCTCCACCAAATGTTCATTTCATTGGAACAAAATGGATTTTCAAAAATAAACAAGGGGAGGATGGGACAATTGTTAGAAATAAGGCTAGACTAGTAGCTCAGGGCTTTTCTCAACTAGAAGGGATTGATTTTACTGAAACTTTTGCACCTGTTGCACGCCTTGAGGCCATTAGGATTTTGCTTGCCTTTGCGACATCCCGGGGATTCAAACTCTATCAAATGGATGTCAAAAGTGCTTTTCTTAATGGCTTCATAGGCGAAGATGTTTATGTAAAACAACCCCCTGGTTTTGAAAACCCCAAGTACCCACATAAAGTCCTTAAACTTCATAAGGCTCTTTATGGACTCAAGCAGGCCCCTCGGGCTTGGTATGATAGACTGAAGTCTTTTCTGCTTGAGCGAGGGTATTTGATGGGCTCTGTTGATAAAACTTTGTTTACTCTCAAGCATGGCAAAGATTTCCTCCTAGTTCAGATTTATGTGGATGATATCATCTTTGGTGGCTCTTCTCATGCTTTGGTTGCCGAGTTTGCAGATACCATGAGCAGGGAGTTTGAAATGTCGATGATGGGTGAACTCACCTTTTTCCTTGGTTTGCAAATCAAGCAAAGCAAACAAGGTACTTTTGTCCACCAGACAAAGTACACCAAGGACCTGCTCAAGAAGTTCGACATGTCCGATGCGAAGCCCCTCGCCACTCCAATGGCTACATCTGTAGCATTGGACCCTGACGAAGATGGAGAAGCCGTAGATCAGAAGGAGTTCCGGAGCATGATCGGCTCCCTCCTCTATTTGACTGCCACGAGGCCGGACATACACTTCGCAGTGTGTCTGTGCGCTCGTTTTCAGGCTTCACCACGAGCTTCGCACCGCCAAGCGGTTAAGCGCATTCTAAGGTATCTCAAACACACCCTTGAATTTGGCATATGGTATTCATCGTCTTCATCTTTATGTCTTAGAGGTTATTCTGATGCGGATTTTGCAGGGTGTAGAATTGATAGGAAGAGTACCTCTGGTACTTGTCATTTTCTGGGTACGTCTCTGGTTTGCTGGTCTTCCCGCAAACAGTCTAGTGTTGCACAATCAACGGCTGAGGCCGAATATGTTGCTGCAGCTAGCTGTTGCTCTCAGATGTTGTGGATGATTTCCACTTTGCGGGATTTCGGGTTAGAATATAAGAGTGTTCCACTTTTCTGTGATAACACTAGTGCTATTTGTATTGCAAACAACCCGGTTCAGCATTCCAGAACCAAACACATTGATGTACGGTATCATTTTCTCAGAGATCACAATGAGAAGGGTGATATTGAACTTCAATATGTTGATACCCAACACCAGCTTGCCGATATTTTTACAAAACCCCTCGATGCTTCTCGATTTGCTTACTTGCGTGGGGAACTTGGCATTTGTCACCCTTACGGCATTTTGTGAGGGGGAGCTGATTTTAACTGACTTGCATATGCTCATTATGTGTTGAATTGCATTTACATCTTTTGCTATTATATGCCTGCTTTTTAATTCAAAGAAATCATGACAGCTCAGCTCTATGAAATATGTCTGGAACATTGATTGTGCATGATGTTTTATTTTCTAAAATCAAAACTTGCTCACTGCTAAATCATGTATCTAGCTTGTTTAGGCAGGACTGCTTTTAGCTATCTTTTATCTACTTGACAGCAAGACACTGTTCCTTGGATGCTAAAATTTGCAACTTGAAAAATTGTGTTCTTTATTCATGGATATTCACCAAAATATTCCATTTATCTGAATCAAAATCAAAAATCCATGATTTGTCTGGTTTAAATGAAAAGATCCAGGAGGGTTTGTTTGTCGCACTACTCTATTCTAGACCGCTTACCATTGCACTTTGGTCTGAACTGGAATAGTGTAGTGTATGCCAAAATCACCGCCTTAAGCTTCAGATGGCTTTCATGCCTAGGCTTGGCCTGATTGGAAAGTATAAGGTGGACAAACAAATAACCCCTGGCATTAAGAAAAAGAACAACAAAATTAATTGATCATCAAGTTTGCTTTGACAGCTCCTTTTGAACAAGACTTGTTTGTCTAGGGTAGAATTTGTTAGCTTTGCGCAGTCCTTGCCTTCACATGTCTAGCTGCTTTGATTAAGTGGTGATGCTTTTACTTCCAAATGACAAAATCACATGCCATCATCTTGTTTCACAGAGTGTTAAATTGAGCTGAGCACATGATCATTTGTGTTAATTTTGGCATATTTTTGCATTATATGTCCTTGCAATTCTATTCATTTCGAAGCTTTGCATCTTTTGAATGCTCCTTGATGCTTGCATTGCCAAAGGGGGAGAAATTCCGGACAGGTTTGCTTTGTTCTCTGCCGCAAGAAGGCATCATTTCGAAAAAGGGAGAGATTTTTGACATAAAGGGGGAGAAAAATTTGCTCAACTCAGGGGGAGTTTTTATTCAAAGGGCGTTTTGCCGAAGGGGCTTTTACTCTTTTACAAAGGGGGAGAAAAATTCTTTTATCAAGTGACATGCTTTGGCTCTTTTCTGAGTTTTTATGGTCACTTGTGTGCTGAAAGCTTTTCATTTTTCTTGAACTTCAATTTGGTTGTCAATGCACTCATCAAGGGGGAGATTGAGAAACCAAGGGTGGTTTCGGTGTTTGTGATGAGTGATTGACAGGATTATTTACCCTCTGTTCGAAGGGTACCTCCGAAGGGGCTTCGGAGGTGGTACCTCCGAAGGGTGATCGGAGGTGTGTCACCGGAGTGTGTTCGGTGTTTGCGTGCTGCAGCTGTGCAGCGGAGTGTGCCTGTCGGAGGGGTCCGGCAGTACACGATGACTGGGTTCGTACCGAAGGCTTCGGTACTTTGGGCGGTACACCGGAGTGTGTGCCGGAGGTTGCTAACCCGGAGAGGTCTCCGGAGTACTGGATACACTGGTTTGGTTGTCTGTGGTGCGCAGGGACTTCGAAGGCGACGGACAGGGTTCGAGCCAGGTGAACTTGGGTCAAGCGGGTGGCTTGATGCCAAGGGAGCGGGGAGCTCCGTCACGGTGGCTGCGAAGGTGGTCCGGGTCGGTCCTCGGGTCGAGGCGTGCCAGGTGAAGGCAGAGAGTGCGGAGCGTGGCTCCGGCTGAAGGTACTCCGAGACAAAGTCCTCGGAGGTGAGGCACTTCGAAGGTACTCCGGATGGAGTGACTTCGGAGTTGGATGGACCAAGTCCTCTGCGGAGGCAAGGAGTTCGAAGTGTGCTCCGGAGGGAGACACTCGAAGGTGGCCCGACGAAGGTCTCAGAAGTCGAGGCGCATCGAAGGCATGGTCCGGGTGGGGCTCGTCGAGGAGTGTGCTCGGAGTGAGACACTGCGACGAAGTGCTCATGGAATGCTTCATGCGGAGGCCTTGGACGAAGGAGGGACTTCGAAGGGTGGTACTCCGAAGGTGGGCTTCGGAGTGAGGTTGACTTGAGGTGCTTCGGCCATGCATGGCTTCGGTACACGGACGGACGGTGTTCGAGCTCGGAGTAGCTGCGAAGCCGTGGTGATCCACTCCGGAGGTGGTGGTGCGAAGGCCCAAGGGCTTTGACGGCTTCGGCTCAAAACCGTCACTGTATCGAAGGACTACCTCGGCGGAGCGAAGGCCAACAGGCTGCAGGCTTCTCGCCGAAGCTTCCGCACCCCTTGCGTGCGAAGGGAGGTTCCAGAAGTCAACACTGTAAAGGCTGACACTGTCTGTTCTGAAAAAGGCTGACACTGTCCCCTCTGCAGCTGACAGAGAAGCCTCCAAAATAAAGGTGGACTACCTTTTGTACCCCTTAGTTCTGTAGAGACAAATCTGTTGTAAACCCTAGGGGTAAAGTAGTCACTTCCTTAGGATGAAGCCGTGGGCTATAAATATGGGGGCTCGGTAGGTAACATTTAACACTTTGAGCATTTACTGTTGAGCTCCTGTAGCCACACTTCGATTGAATACATCCTGAGTTCATTTTCAGTGTTCCTTGTTCAAGCGGCGAAGCCCTGTTTGTCTTGTGCTTTTTGCTTGAGCTCGATCTACATACTTCGCTAGTTTAGTGCACCGAAGCCTGTTAAGGCGAAGGTTGTTTTTCGTGCGAGGTGTGTTTTGTCAGTGTGCTGTCGCTCTGTGTAACACGAGGCAAGACCTCGCTGCTTACTAGCGAAGCCCTGATCTTTTCCCGTAGTGCTTCTTGTGTCGAAGCCCTTAGCATAGTCCATTTGCGTGTGCGTGTAGACCTTCGCGTACGAAGCCCAGCACTAGTTGCTGTCGCTAAGTATTTGGTCGAAGTCCTCAGAGGGCTGTCCACTCTTGCGAAGGGTGAAGTGCGAAGCCTGCTCGAAGCACCCGGTGTGCGGAGCCTGCACTGACTTAGCAGAGTAGATTTTCGAGGGTTGTAAGTGGAGCGAAGTCTTCTTGGCTTCGAACTTTTGCCACTCCGAAGCCTGTGTTCGAAGGTGTCGAAGTACCTCCGAACCAGGCCTTCGAAGGTTGCGTTCGAAGCCTGTTCCGCAGAAGACAGAACAGAACCGAAGGCTAAGTTTTTAGCCAGAAATTTTAAAAGCTCCCATTCACCCCCCCTCTGGTCGCCGTTTCCGGTCCAACAGTAGTGGACTGAATAGGCCGAGCTTGGGTTGGGACAAAATAACAGTGTCTCATGTCGGTTCAAATAGGCCAACCCATATGGCCATCTATACATGCGTCTAGGACTCAGATTTATATCATGCGCCTATTAGGGTTATTTATGGGCCAGACCTGCTGAGCCTGGCCAAAGCCTTTCCATAACATTTTCACCTCAATCTAGGCTCGATATGGTGATCAAACGGTCATGGATTTTTCTAGCTCATAAGCTCATAACTGACAATAGGATCACTGACAAATCCTTAAATTTCAATATTAGTCCCTGATTTGTAAATGTATGAGTGTTGATTTGGAACACATGTATTTGAACTAACGACTATCCAGGAATATAAGTTTTGATCGCTTGTAATGATAGCAACCCAAATGAGGGGTCTGTTTATAAATGTTACTTTTCAAAGGGTGCACGCAAACTTTGCGAGCTATGTCTTCTTTATCTCGGCCACCTATACGCCAACAGTGGTGGAGAGAGCCTACTCTTTTATCTACTACCTAAAGACCTACCCCCTCTCTGCAACCGATGCCGCCCGTATGCCCTCTATGCCCCCCCCACTATGGCAGCGGTGGAAACTGGATCGCCTAATGTCGAGAAAGTGACATCAGAGGGCGGTCACGGTCCTAGCCATTTCATTGGCTGAGATCCAACGATGCGCATACCACATGCTAGACCGTCTCCACCACCTCTCGTCCTAACTAGCATTGTTCCTGTCCCGTCAAGCATCTGCCAAAGGTCGCACTGTCCCGTCAGGCATCAACCAAAGGTCGAACTGCCCTTCCTTGCGCCGATCGCCACACAATCGTGGCCTACCTTCGCCTTGCACCGTCGGATCCTAGCGAAATGACCGAGATCACAACAACTCTTTTGCGTTAGGAAGCCTTATATTAGAGCATCTTCATTGTACTTGCTATCACACTTGCTATCTCCTAAAATAACAAGTATGATCCAAAAAATATTTCCATTGTACTTACTATTTGACTTGTTATTTTAGGGGGCTTACTATTCTTCTCTCCACACTTGCTACATCTAGCAATACTATTTTCTCTCCACACTTGCTACATCTAGCAAGTCAACCAAACTTGCTATTCCACTGAGTGTTGAGTTTGTTTAATTGTTTTTATTTTCTTTGCATGTATATAAATTGATAAAATATAGCTACATTCAAATAGGAAGCCATATTTAGCAAGTATATTGAAGTGAATAGCAAAATAACAAGTCAATTTGAATAGAAAGATTTGCTATTGCTATAAATAGCAGATCAAAAATAACAAGTACTCCCTACTTCTCATTATCTCCATCATCTAACAACTTGACACGATGACCAAGGCGAGAGATGTGAAGCTTAAATTCCCTTCGCATGCCGTGTCTGTTGCTTCGTTTTTCCGCACCCTCAACCTACATGTACATGTGACCATGCAGAGTACTAGTAAAAGAAGAAACAAAAACATAAATCAAAGTATGTATATGGACTCTAAATCAATTCACACATAATACGATGTGTCGTTTTAATAGCTCAACTATTAAACGAAGTAGATGGTAGGAAAACTGAGTACAATCTTGGAGCAGCCGCCTCGAGAAGAGAAGTCCCGTCCTAGGGTTTGCCTAGGGGAGGCCACCGCTGGCTGGCCGGAGGCGGTGCGAGACCAGGTTGGGGGTTGCTCTCCGAGCAAACTCTTCTAGCCGTCTTCCACGGAGGCACTTTTACTGAACCTGGTGGTGGCTAGCTCTTCTCTTCAGCAAACCAAATTGGTCAGTCATTTGCAGGATCATATACCGTTTCAACTCTATGGACATACAAAACATGCATGCTTTAAACAGAACACTGATATAACATAAGAGAAACACCCTCGTTGAATACTTCATATATGAACCTTTTTCCCTGTTGCTCTACATTTGTTCAAGTCTCAGGCAACAAAATGATCAACTAAAGTATGCAGAAAAGGACATTACATTAGACCGAATTTTAAACGTCCAGCTCCACTTGAGTCATGGAATCATAGTTTAACCTCAACATCGACCCCCGCGGGGAGCTGGAGCTGCATCAATGAATCTATTGTTTGTGCAGTTGGGTACATTATATCGATCAATCGCTGGTGCGTTCTGATCTCGAAATGGAACCTTGAGTCTTTGTGCACGTGAGGAGAATTGAGCACACAGTAAATTCTTCGCTTGGTTGGCAGAGGAACTGGACCCATAGTCTTCACATTGGTTGTTTTTGCAGCTTCCATGATCTTTTTGCAGGAGTCTTCGATCAAAGGTACCCAGTAAGATCTCAGCTTGATTCGGATCTTCTGCTTGGGTGCCAGCTGAAAACATAAAACGTTGACCCTAAATAGCATCAGTATTACAGAGAACAGCAAGTTCCATAGGTAAACTGAAGAAACGCTAAAGCAAAATATGTAACATTATGAAAAATACGGTAAGTGAGAAACCAATAGGCAAAACAAAGCTTAAAAGCTACAAATTCATGTGACATAAGCTACTTTGATATTTTTCCATAGAAGGCCATTAATAATACCAGAAGCACTTGGAGACCTACCATTATCGAGTTGGCTAAACTAGAATTTGATAAGCAGTATGCAATCAGATGTAGAAATATTTTCTTCAGTTTTGTAATATTTTGGAAAAACAAATGATAAACAGAGCAATTATCCACTAAAGTTAATCAAATGAATCAGGGAATAACCATGACAAAAATATTGAAATAAAACATATAATACTGTAGTTACGTTTCCTTCACAATCTTCTCTCAGTCATATTTAATAAATTTCACTCAGTGCTATCCAACTGAAGGTGATGGGATGTATATCTATGATCAGCTCCTTCGATAACACACAATTCATGGTTGCTTTTGTATTTATTAAATTCTAGGGCATCCTCTGATGTCATGATATCATCATCAGAACCATGAATTGTCAAGACCCTGCAGTTAGGATCAATAGACATGCATGCACTCTGCATATCCATCTTAAGACAATCCATTGACTTTCTCTGGTTACACGGTAGATGGAACATCCTGTTTTCTCTCCCACATCAATGAAACCATACTGATTTATCCTTTCCATACAATCATTTCCAACATTATCTCCATTCTCCAATTCCATGTTTTAGATCAAATCTTCTAGACATGTTAATGATTCTAGATACATCTCGATGAATGGATGCATAGAGGACAACCATATTTCCTCCTTTACTGTGGCCAGTAATACCACGGGTGTCACGTTTGTGTTCCTTGAAATGTATTACATCCATGCAGATCATCCACCTCTTTGTAATAGTTACCATAACGAAATGAGCCTTCACTTTCTCCATTGCCACTGAAATTAAAATGAAATACGCCAATCTTTTCCAAAGTTAGTGCATAAGTGAGACTCAATATGGTTCTACTTTCCTTTGATGACCTAAATCCATGGCACAACACTACAATATCATTAGATCCAGCTTCATGCAAAATACCAATGATTTTCTCTCCATAACTGTTTGTTATTGTTAGATGGATATTAGTCCCTCTATTATTGTATTCCTTCAGGGGTCTCTTTTCTTATTTCCCTCTCTTGTACATCTATATATTTGGACCTTGTGTCCTCATAATAATACAAGTGCTATTCCTAACATGGTATCACAGCCAGAAAAATTAGGGTTAGGTTTCTAATCTCCTCCCCTAATCGATCTACATACAGCCCTTCTTCTTGATCCATCTTTTGAGTGACGGATCGTTGGGGCTTCTTCCTCCTCTGCCATCGTCGTCTGTCGTCATCTACCGTCGTCGTCGTCGGTTCTCCTTGGTGGCTGCGGCCCTCGCGGCTTCCCTGCGTGTCGCCGTCGCCAGTCATTGTCGTCGTCGGCCGCGGCGGACTGCTGGCGCTGCGGGTCGTCGTCGACGTCTCGAGCTACACTGCTGCCTCCTGTCGGCGGCTGCAGGTCGCCGGCTCGCCTCGTGGTAGGACCCTCGCCGGCTGCTGCGGCGGGTCGGAGTCGCGGGGCTGCAGGTCACCGGCTGGCCTCGTCGGTGTTACGGGTCGCCGGCCGCCGGCTGGCCTGCTGCGGCGGGTCGCAGGGGCGGCGGGTCGGGGTCGCCGGCTGGCCGGCCGCCGGCTGCGGCGGCGGGTTGGGGTCGCCGGCTACGGCGGACTGGTCGGGGCCGTCGGCTGCGGCGGACTGCTCGGGGTCCTCTGCCTTGCCTTTCCTTCGGGGGCTCTCAGCTTCCTGTTTTTTTTTTCCTTCGCTTTCCTTGTGAAGGTGAAGGCTTTCCGTGACAGCAGCCCCCTGCTCTATTTCTAAAAAAAAAAAAAAAAAAAAACGTCGGCTCTTTATTCGTGTTCACGCAAATGGCCTCCTCTATTCCTTCAGGCCCTGTCCCAGTGTTGCGGTGTCCAGTGCTTTTTAATGGCACCAACTACCGTGACTGGGTTCCTCGCATGCGTTTACACATGCGTGGACTTCGTCTTTGGGAGTTTCTCACGGGTGAGCTGCCCTGCCCTCTGGCTCCTTTAGCTCCCACTCAGCCGGTGATCTCAGAGAAGACTACTGCTACTGAGAAGGAGAGTCTGCTTGCAGATTATGATGATCGTCTGGCTTCATATGAGTCTCAGTTTCGTGCTTACAGAACTTGGCTTGATGAGGATGCCCGGGCAGGTTCGATTCTTGTGGCTAGTATGGAGGATCGTTTTTCCGCGGACATTGTGGAGCTTGAGCGGTCTCATCAAATGTGGACTTTTCTTCGCAGTCGTTATGAGCCCACAGGACAGTCTGCTTTTCTTGCTGCTATTCGACAGGAGCACCTTCTTCGCCAGGGTGATGATACTATTGATGCTTTCTTCGATCAGCTTTCTGTTATTTGGCGTCAGATTGACACTCTTGGTCCTCAGTTGTCTCCAGCCACCTGTCAGTCATGCAAGGATCAGAAGGTTGCTCTTGAGCTTCGTCGCACGTACGATTTCTTGACTCGGCTTCGTGATGAGTTTGAGCCTCTTCGTGCCCAGCTGCTTGCTCGTCACCCTTGTGTTTCATTGATGGATGCTCTTGCTGAGGTTCGAAATGAGGAGACACGTCTTCGGGATGCTGGCCTCTTGCGGGTTTCTTCAGTTTTGGCTGCTCATTCTTCGAGTGCTCGTCCTACTGCTTTAGTGCCACTGGCGTCTCCTTCGGTTGCTCCGGCTGCTGCTCGTGGTGTGAGTACTGGTCTTCATTGTGATCACTGTGGTCGTGATGGACACGTGGAGGCCTTTTGCTACAGGAAGAAGAAAGCTCAGAAGGCTCAAGCTCGCCGTTCTTCACAGGGTACTGGTGGTTCTAGTTCTGGAGGATCTGAGAGAAGTTCTGCTGGTTCAGAGACACAGGAGATGCTCATGCTACTTCGGCGCCTTGCAGCCTCTACATCGTCAGGAGCTGTTGGTTCTGTGACTCAGTCCCCTGCACTTACGGGTTCTGCTACTGCTTCTCAGTCTTCCACTCTAGGACCTTCATCTGCTTCTTCTCCAGGTACTTATCCTTGGTATCTTGATTCGGGAGCTACTTTTCATATGACTCCTCATTCTACCCACCTCTCCTCTTTACACCCTTCTTACCGTCATTGCATTGTTCATACTGCTAATGGATCCCCTCTCTCTGTTAATGGGCATGGTACTCTTTCTTCTGACACATTTTTTGTACCTGATGTTTCAATTGTTCCTGATCTGACCATGCAGCTTATGTCTGCTGGGCAGATCACTGACAATGATTGTCGTATTATTCTTGATTCTGATGCTTGCTATATTCAGGATCGTCGCACTGGTCACCTGATTGGTACTGGCCCCCGTCGGCGTGATTCACATCGTCTTTGGGAGCTTGACTGGCTTCGTCTTCCTTCCGCTGCGCCTGCCAGTCTCGTCAGTGTCGCCTCTGCTGCTTCATCCACGTCTTCGTTTACTCAGTGGCATCATCGTCTCGGACACCTTTGTAGTTTTCGGTTGTCTACATTACTTCGTCGAGGTCTTTTGGGGTCGGTTTCAGGTCGAGAGTCCTTAGATCATTGTCAGGGTTGTCGGTTGGGAAAGCAGGTCCAGCTTCCCTATTCTTCTAGTGAGTCTGTGTCTCAGCGACCTTTTGATCTTGTTCATTCTGATGTTTGGGGTCCTGCACCTTTTGTTTCAAAGGGTGGTCATAAATTTTATATCATTTTTATTGATGACTTTTCTCGATACACATGGATTTACTTTATGAAACATCGTAGTGAGGTTTTATCCATCTATAAGAATTTTTCTGCTATGATTCGTACTCAGTTTGACACATCTATACGTGTTTTTCGTGCGGATTCTGCTGGGGAGTATTTATCGGATGCTATTCACCAGGTGCTTGCTGAGCAGGGTACACTAGCTCAGTTTTCTTGTCCTGGTGCTCATGCTCAGAACGGGGTTGCTGAGCGCAAGCATCGTCATCTACTTGAGACTACTCGTGCTCTTATGATTGCCTCCTCTGTTCCACCTCACTTTTGGGCTGAGGCGGTTTCTACTGCCACTTTTTTGATTAACATCCAGCCTTCTTCGGCTCTTCAAGGTGGTATTCCTTTTGAGCGTCTTTGTGGTAAGACCCCCGATTACTCCAGCCTTCGTCTTTTTGGCTGTGTGTGTTATGTGCTTCTTGCACCTCGTGAGCGTACTAAGTTGACTGCTCAGTCTGCCGAGTGTGTCTTCTTAGGCTATAGCATAGAGCACAAGGGTTATCGTTGTTGGGATCCGATCGCTCGTCGGATGCGGACATCGCGGGATGTTGTCTTTGATGAGTCCCGTCCTTTCTATCCACGTCCCACGACTGATGTTTCTCCTGCCTCCTTGGTTGACCCCTTGTCTTTTCTTCTTTTTCCTGATGCTCCTCCTGCGTCTTTGCCCATTACTCGTTCGACTTTGTCATCCTCTGTGCCTTCTTCTGAGTCTCCTCCCGTGGTTCCCGACTACACGGTACAGCCTCCTGTGACACAATTCTACAGTCGTCGTAGGGCACATTTGTCAGACGCTCCAGCTCCCTTAGATGAGCGCTCCTCTGATGTGTCATCCTCTTCTTTCATTGAGGATGAGTCATCTTCTACTCCTGTTGAGTCCTCTCCGACGGATTCCTCTCCGGAGCAACTTATCAGACGTAGTCATCGCCTTCGTAGGCCGCCTGATTGTTACTCTCCTTCGGCATTCATTGCTACTGCTCTTTCTGAGCCAGCTTCTTATCATGATGCTATTCTTCATCCGGAATGGCAGCATGCGATGGCCGAGGAGATCGCTGCTCTTGAGCGGACTGGCACGTGGGATCTTGTACCATGTCCCCCACGTGTTCGTCCTATCACTTGTAAGTGGGTCTATAAGGTTAAGACTCGCTCTGATGGTTCTCTTGAACGCTATAAGGCTCGTCTTGTTGCTCGTGGTTTTCAGCAGGAGCAAGGTCGTGATTATGATGAGACTTTTGCTCCTGTTGCTCATATGACCACCATCCGCACTCTTCTTGCTGTGGCTTCTGTTCGGGAGTGGTCCATCTCCCAACTTGATGTGAAGAATGCTTTTCTTAATGGTGAGTTGCGCGAGGATGTTTACATGCGCCCACCACCTGGGTATTCTGTCCCTGAGGGTATGGTTTGCCACCTTCGTCGCTCCCTTTATGGTCTTAAGCAAGCTCCTCGAGCTTGGTTTCAGCGATTTGCTTCTGTGGTCATAGCTGCTGGTTTTTCTGCCAGCACTCATGATCCAGCCCTTTTTGTTCATGTGTCACCTCGTGGTAGAACCCTCCTCCTTCTTTATGTAGATGACATGATCATCACCGGTGATGATCCTGAGTACATTGCCTTTGTTAAGGCTCGTCTTAGTGATCAGTTTCTTATGTCTGATCTTGGTCCTCTAAGGTATTTCCTTGGGATTGAAATCACCTCCACTTCAGAGGGTTTCTTTTTGTCTCAAGAGAAGTATATTCACGATCTTCTCGATCGAGCCTCTCTTACTGATCATCGAACTGCTGAGACTCCCATGGAACTTAATGTTCACCTTACACACACTGATGGTGAGCCTCTTGAGGATCCTACTCGTTATCGTCACATTGTAGGGAGTCTCGTTTACCTTGGTGTTACTAGACCTGACATTTCATACTCCGTTCATATTCTGAGTCAGTTTGTTTCTACTCCCACTCAACTCCACTATAGTCATCTTCTTCGTGTCCTGCGTTATCTTCGTGGGACTATCTCTCGTCGGTTGTTCTTTCCACGCTCTAGCTCGTTACAGCTCCAAGCCTATTGTGATGCTACTTGGGCTAGTGATCCTTCTGATCGTCGTTCTCTTTCTGCCTATTGTGTTTTTCTTGGTGGTTCCCTCATTGCTTGGAAGACTAAGAAGCAGATAGCAGTTTCTCGTTCGAGTGCAGAGGCTGAGTTGCGGGCTATGGCTCTTGTGACAACTGAGGTTACTTGGCTACGATGGTTGCTTGAGGATTTTGGTGTTTCTGTTTCTACGCCGACTCCTCTTTTGTCTGACAGTACAGGGGCTATCAGTATTGCTCGTGATCCGGTAAAGCATGAGCTTACTAAGCATATTGGTGTTGATGCTCACTTTACACGGTCACAGGTTCAGGATGGTGTTGTCGCGCTTCAGTATGTGCCCTCTGAGCTACAGTTGGCAGATTTCTTCACGAAGGCTCAGACGCGCGCCCATCATCAGTTTTATCTCTCCAAACTCAGTGTTGTTGATCCACCATGAGTTTGAGGGGGGGTGTTAGATGGATATTAGTCCCTCTATTATTGTATTCCTTCAGGGGTCTCTTTGCTTATTTCCCTCTCTTGTACATCTATATATTTGGACCTTGTGTCCTCATAATAATACAAGTGCTATTCCTAACAGTTATCACTACTTTCTCTTGTGATACATTGAAGAAATCACTTAAAGAGGAGTGCAATTATGCACAAAGGCTTGTAACAGTTTCTTTTACAGCAGTAGCACCAAAAAGCAACTGCATACAGTCATACACATGCAAGATTGACATGCTTAATGCATGGAAAACATGAAGCAAGCATGAGAGCATAATGATAGGGAGTTGACATTAGCAGATTAATATTAACCTAAGCTAAAAAAAACTAGAGGCCAAAAAGTATCTCCATTTGTCCAACTAAACAGTACTAGCTGCTAGAATACAAGCAGAGGTGGTTCCAAGGAAGATAAAGAAACATGCAAAGGAATGATTACACCTAAAAGGATGTACCAGCTTTGGTGACAACCTTCTCTCTTGATTCCCACAAAATCAGTAATTAAGTCCTTTAGACCTGGTCTGTATGACTGTATGCAATGGAAGCTAATAGAACAAAGAGTGCTTCTCACATTGCTAGTGTGCACTAAAAATGGAACAAATATAGAACATAAGAAAGAAGATAACGAAAGCAATGGGAAAAGAGATTGAGAGTTGTTATAGAGAATTCTCTAGACAAATAATATGTATAAACATACTAGAGCGAGAGGATAAAGGCATGAAGCTTTCAACAGAACGATGTGAGAAGGATATATTAGTTTCATATCTTCATTGTGTATAAACTCATGTTTTCTCCAGTACCACCAAAAGTACCTTTGGCGAGATATATACCATTCCAAGGAGGAACAGAACAGGAGTGGCCAGAGAACATTGGAGTGATACAGGGAAACACAAGTAATTACACCATTTCATCCAGGAAGAACTCTAGCATTAAAATAGTTCCAGCATGCAAATCGAAATCACAAACGCGAAGTAACCCATTCGTGACTTCGTGTACGCTCAACTTACTGACAAGCACATATCTCACATACAGCAGTTCATCTGTTATGGCTATATAGTATGCAGCAAAGACCTAAGGAACATCGCCTCGCATCAATCGCATTACTGGAACAAAACATTAGACGACATGACTGGAAAAAGGAAAACGTCAGCACTAGGATAAGGTACCTGCTCCCCGTCATCCCCAATCGAAGACGGTATCGGAATTCCCGTTCCCTCCGTCGCCTGAAAGCACAAGCATAGCACAGTTAGCCGCTGGTTAAGCAAGCAAACTCGAACCATCCATCAGATGTGCAGTGCACTAATGCCTTGACACAATATCAGGCTGTGTAGCCATGTACCTCGGGCGCGTCGCCGACCTGGTCGTCGGAGATGGTCTCGGCTGGCGGCGCTGCGGAGGCAGAGGCGGCAACGCGGGAGCGGAGCGGGGACGCGCGCAGGGACGAGGGGAAGGACAGGGAGGTGGGGTTCGGGTTTTCAGAGGCGCGGTGGAGGGAGAGGAGTGGGAGCGTGGAGGCGGCGGAGGCGGAGACGGCCATGGCGAGGGGGAGGGGATGAGAGAGAGTGGAAGCAGAGCAGCGAGGAGGCGGCCTCTGCTTCGCTATCGTATGTTATCCGATTTGGGGGCGAGTTTCCGTTTTAGCCCCTCGAATCTGTTAAATTGGGGCCAAACACTCAGCTGCTGTTCTGGGCTGTCTGGTTTTAACAGATTTTGAAGACAAAACAACTTTGAAATATGAAATATTCAAAATTCTTTCTTCCTTGTAATAGGTTTTTTCACCAGTGCGAAAAATGTGCAAATGCACACCTGACAATGGAGAAGGGTAGTTGCAATCCACGAGCAGCGCATAGAACACCATGAATCTATTCGGCTATCTAATACAACAGAGAAAAAAAGGAGTTTAGCCAGAACGCTTGAGTAGTATAATGGTCTATTTGAGAGAATTTCAGATGATACAACTATTGAGTTTCACAACCTGTGTCAAAATCTGGACTGTTGAGTGATCTGAAAGTAACTATAAAGCAGTGAATTCACCATGCATGCTATCAGATACATATAATATTAACAAGGGAACACCGCTTATGTCAAGTTGCTTCATTAATCATTATAGTGAAAGCAAGTTATACAATGGGATCTAATTCCCGTATGTTCTATCTGGGACAATTACAAAATTGCTAAAGCTAATACAATATGGATTATTGCTCGTATCTAACCTCTAGTATTGCTATCAGCAACGGGAAAAAGGGAAAAAAAAACAATTGTTAAGCTTGTGGCTCCAGGAGGGACTTGATAAAGGGCATGCTGGACTGCTGATCTTCTTAATAGAAGTATCAGCTCTCATTTACCTGAGATGAAAAACGTTAGTGTCAGCCATATATGAGTAAAACTCATAACAACAAGTGAAATATCATGTTAGTGCATTCAGGGTTATTGGCATTGTTATTCTTTCCATATGAAAGGTTGGAAACTGTAGGTGCTGCTGAAGAGTGAAACATCACAGGAATTTATCCTGTAAGGTGTAAGCAGATTTACAAAACAGACACAACAAAAAAGGCTGCCATGCACAAAGAAATTTAGTGTTCCTTCCATAGGTGATGACAGGGCCTTCCAAAATATGAGAACATATAGATTCTGTTTTGAAAAACTAAATGACAGCAGAGTTCATTTGTAAGAACTTTTTTGACATAGGGCCAAGGTAAATGTCAGAGATAAAATTCCGCTGCGCTTGTAAATCATAGATAAACAGAAGACCAATTTCACTGCAGTATATTTCTATTACCTAGGATGAGAAAACCGAACTTACCAAAATTTTGGTATTTTTTTGAGAAGTTATAGAAAGCTTTCACAATGGCGCCATATTTCATAGAATTCAGTGGTCCCATATGCCTGGATGAGATATAGTGGAGATATTTTAATGGTGGAAATAGATAATGAAATCAAATTGCTCAGGTGCGTGATCTTTGAATATGATTGAACCAGGTAGGTTTTATTGGAGATAAAGGTAGGTTTAAACCTGCTATATGACTAGTATATAAATATCTCTTTGCAGGATAAATAAGTGGCTCTAAATATAAAGAAATAATTAGTAGATAATATAACTACTTTGAGAACATATAAATAGTTAATAATTTGGATACATGACAGCTATTGAATTGCACTATACATGGGCTGAATGCATCTAAAAGCAAAATTAAGAGTTGCTTGCTGTAATGACATGTGATTACACTAAAATTACAATCATCTTTTTCTATCATAATATTACTATCAGCACTACCAAGATTTATCTGTGTATTATAGAATGCTAAGCATGTAATCTGAGTTTATTATGACAGGACTGATGCATAGTGAGAAAGAGGATGACTAAAATCTAAAATGACAAAGAACACATACATTATCTCAGTATACCGCAATCTCCATGCAGGAAAGCCTAAATGGCATCTAGCAGGGCCATACACAAGAAGAAGATCAGGTTCTGGTCCGCCACAACCTAATGAACAAAGCAGAAACAATTTCTCATATAGATTTATAATGATATAAATGTTAAGTGAGTATATTCATTTTTCCTATATTTAGCAGGATCCATTAAAATGGAACATTTTCCAAGCAAACCTATGGCTTTCAATGCACCAGACATGTCAGCTTCTGTAAATACAATTTCATCATTTCCACGAGCATCCCTATCGCCATTGAAATAAGTTGAGCAAAGTAAGTTGGCTGCTTTAGCAATGCCTTCCTTGCCATCAGAACCAGAAATATACTCTACTGTCATCTCTGAACGACAACAGATCAAGGCTTTAATATTTGCACCCACATCCTACAGGTTGTCATTACCAAGATTCATATGAAGTATGAACTATCAAAACAATGAACAAGGTGACCAACAGGAAATATAGAGATTAATGTACAACTTTAAATAAGAAAATGATGCAACAGAAAGTTCGAGTATGTGACTTACATGAGAATTTCCAGAATCCACATCTCTTGAGCCATTCATAGTAGGTTCAAATGTTTTGTTCAGCACTCCTATGGTGCAATATAAAATGGTAAGGTACATATCTTGTGCACTAAGGCACTAGGTAGTGTTAAAAGTTATTGAAAAATATCAGAAGCTGAAGTGTAAAAGAAAACATGGCTATAGTTTGAATTGTTCGTACACTGCCCTCCAAATAACAATAGTTATGTGTTGTTTCTTAAAGCCATTTAATTTCATATAATCATGTTTGTTTTCATAAAAGGAAATATGTTATATATGTATATAATTGGCCAATGAAGATACTCTAGAAAGAAAACAATAGCATTGTACATATGCAAATAGCAAACCCATTGTCTTACCATCAATGTCGTAGAGACATACATACTTCACACCAATAGTTGAGAGCCAACATAAGAACTGCTCAATCTTTGCAACATTTTTAGCTTCTCTGCTATCTACCACAATGGCCAAGTACTTGAGTCTCTCCAGTTGGAATTTCCGATACTTTGGAAACAATCCAATTGAAATGAGATAGCTTTCTATATTATAAATCAGACGGGACCATAAACTAAAAATGTTTATTGCTAAGTGGACGATGAACCAAAGCAACCCCAAAGTCAGATTGATAATCACTGATGGTCGAGACATCTGCACATCAAGAGAGAAACAGAACTTTCAACACACTTTCTTCTCCCAGAATACATTAACAACAAACATATATTTAAGAAAGCACAGAAATATCCATTTGAAATTGGCTTTGGAATCTAACCCTTAATTAACTCAAATAATCTAATGACAACAAGCGTGTGTGCTCTTGTAGATAGAGTGATAGACAACATCTGAGAATTGGATTGATATCTCATTGGTACCATGCATATTGTGCATGTGTCACAACATTACCCTCAAGAATCTGACTCTCATTTGACAAACAACACATAAAAATTGAGAGCATGGATGAGTATGAAACAAAACCTGCCTTTTGCATTGTCCTGAATAACTTAAGGATTTTCATCAGTTTAAAACAGGGTTGCAATACCAAGACATGATCTTTTTTCAAAGGAAAACAAGGCAGCAAACTGGTAGCTCAACATGATTGGATTTTTTTGATTGAACTCAGTCAGCACTGTACTTTCAACTAAGATCATCAAAAATAAAGGATGACGTCAACAAAAATGTGTCAAAAAGAGACAACTCGTAGAAGTCTTCGTACCAAGCAATTGCAAACAGAAAAAAAAGGAAACTACTGCAAACAAGTTAAGGTATTGTCTCTGCTTTACAATAAACCTTCCCTCACCAGTACAGACTGTGCACTGCAAAAACTTATCTATAAGGTTAAAAGTAGGATGTTTCTGCAGGAAAATCAGCAACCCTGCATACCTACCATTATCCACAGTAAGAATTCACACAAGCTTTTAGTCCATCCTTAAATCACTCCCTACAAATATGACGGAAATAAGGCTCTAGAGGGCAGTGAGAGGAAGAGCCAATTCACCAGTATACATACATGTGGAGGAGACTGGTTCATGAATACGGGAATCTCATTGGCCACAGATGCCTCCCTGCACAAGAACCAGGAAATAAATTATTTTTCAAGAAAGGACGAAGTGGACATTATACATTCAGCAAATTATGTGAACATGAAATTTTTGAGAAGTCGCCATGAACTTTTGTTCCCTATTCTTTTTGTCTGAACAAATGATCGCAGTAGCATCCTTATTGAAAAAAATCTAACAGATGGCAGAAGGGGAAAGGGAGAGAATGGAAGAGAGCGCCACAAGGAAATTGAATGATGAAATTCAAAGCATAGGCAAGCAAACAAATCTGACATGGCCTTGGAATCCATTACGTCGCAGCTGGTCCGAGATAGATGAGGAGGAAACAATGGACGCACCAAGACCAGCTATGCGCTATCAAGATAGAGCAACCGAATTCGTGGCTGAACCTTGCAAGAACTGCAATCACACAAAGCCTATGAGTTGTTACTTGTTATGTCACAGCGCATCACATGTCATGATTGTGCTGTTGATATTTGTTGTCCCATTTGCTAGACTCTAGACTACTGGAGGCTTCGCAATCGCAGAAACGCTCTCTCCTTTCAGTTTTCTGAGCCTTAATAATTTTCTCCTTTTTTAAGGCTTTACCGGGTGACTTGGTGAGTTGGTGAGCGACATCCACGCCATGGTTGCAGACTTGCAGCTACTTGGTAGCTGGTTTGCTTACATCTGCCCATGTAACAAGCACTAGAAGAATAAACTGCAAGCCAATGCGTCGATGCGCCAAACGCGTGGTATTGATTCAAAGTTGAGCTCAATAATCTATTTCGCTCGCAGCCAGCCCGCACGGGCACGGTTCCCTCCGGGAAGGACCGCACAGTTATGCTATGCAGGAGAACTGCTCGGCTGGTGTTCCTCGCACGCATTTCCACAAACAGCTCTCATGCGACCTACAGGAGCTCACAACGGGCGGGCGCACCCACCACGCAACGCACGCCGCCAAACAGGGTTTTCCACCGAGAAGGACATAGGAAAGGGGTGAGGCGGCGAGACCTGCTCTCATGCCGAGGCCGCGCCGCCACCGGCGCCGCCGATCTTCCGCCGGAGAATCGTTTACGGCCGCATCGGGTGCGGACGGACGCGGACGCGAAGGCGGAGGCGGAGGCGGAGGCGGAGGCCGCAGCCGGGGATGGAGAGAGGTCGGCCGGATTAACGATCTGGAGTTGGGCCGAAACGTGACGGGCATAGTCTCGAATGCACCTGTAGCGGCCTAGCGAACCATCAGGCGGCCTCGGAGTAAGAGCATGGCTTAAAATTTCGCTCTTTTTTGGATTCATTTTTGTTTCTGTGATGTAAATCATTTTAAATATATTTTTCTAATAAATTCTCTAAATTAGTGTATATTAGTATGATCCCTAAATATAGGGAGTAAAGAACCATTTAAAATATTTGTTGGAACTTATTTTTTAATTTTAATCCTAAAAATTTAGAGAAAGGAGATCTTTAGAGTTTCTTTTGAAAATGTTCGTGTTTTATTTAGGCGGAGGCGATATGCCTATCTATATTTTTAAAGAACAGGTTGGTCTAATTTTATGTTTGTTAAATAATAAGTATGATAAATTATCTTTTTTATTTAGGGGGTGTTTGGATCAAAGGATAAAATTTTAGCCTCTGTCACCTCCAATATTTAAATATTATTTTAGAATCCAATATTTAAATATTATTTTGAAGTATTAAATGTAGACTATTTATAAAACATATTCATAATCAATGGATTATTCGCGAGACGAATATAATAAGCCTAATTACACCATGATTTGATAATGTGATGCTACAGTAAATATTTGCTAATCATAGATTAATTAGGCTTAATAAATTCGTCTCGTGAATTATTCTCCGATTCTGTAATTATTTTTATAATTAGTTCACGTTTAGTCCTTCAAATTAATATTCAAACATCTAATGTAACACGAGCTAAAATTTAGCCATTGATTCAAACACCTCTTAGTTGAAAGATAATATCTGGTTGACTGAATGTCCCACTAAGCAAAGTTATTTATTTTAACTCACTAAATTTAGACTTATTTAACTTATATATATTGAAGTAAACAAAAAATTATCTCTCGAAACTCTTTTGACAAGATGATAAGAGCCGGTCTCTATGCACCCTTTCTCGATCACCGCCTCTTGATCGGCAAGATCTCGCCTGTTCGCCGGTCCAGTCGCCACCGTGCATGCCGCCGGCCACTTGCATGGTCTCTGGTGTGATGGTGTCACCGCCCCTATCACCCAGCCAGCCGCCGCTCGCTTGCTCGGTGGCCCCGTCGCCCTGGCGAAGGCGGCGGATCGGACGGCTTCAGCATTTGCTGCGCTTGCTGGCTATGCATGGCTAGCTGCAGCATGAGTAGGTTCAGTACCAACGCCGCCGCTCGCCGGAGCTCACGCCGCGGTCTTCTGCCCACCAGCAAAAGACTTGCCCGACGCAGTGAAACCATATACGATCATCCACTCGTGGTAAAAGAATAAGCTTAACTCTGAGTCGTACGTCCTTTTATCTTCATTTCAGGGACAGTCCTGATAGAGGAAAGAAGCTTCAAAGAGTTAGTTCTTGAGAGGTCTGTAATCTGTTGTGCTGCTATCTCTGATCTTTTAGCATGTCCCTTTTATCAATCTCGATTTGACTACCTGTTTCCCACATTTTGTGATGCGCTTAACTAGGAACACATGTTTTCATTTGTAAAAAAACGCACACAGTAAATTGCGATATATATACCTGCTGCAACGCCAGCGATGAAGCTCAGCGGCCGTAGTGAATATGATCTGTCCGTCACCGATGATGATCCACTCAGACAGTATCATTTCAGCAATCGTCGTGAGGACAGAAGGCCGTATGGTACGCGTCCGTCCTCACGCCAGTTCTGTGGTTGTCTTGCCTCGTACGTATTGAGGACCAATTGTTCAAGAGCTTCGTGCAACATTATCCCCTCTGGTTGACGTGCATGATCACTGCCTTGTTCATTCTCAGAAGAGATGTTAATTATCGCGAAAGATTCCGGCGAGGAACGGATGGAGCAGAAGAGTCAGTAAGCTCGAACTAGTGGATGGGCGATTTATGCAGTTCTCTTTCTTCTTTTAACCCAGCCGGTTGCATCATCATGCATGCATAAGCATAATGCACGCGCGCGGTGGCAGTTTTGTTCCGTTTCCCGATCAGCTTCCCATCCACTTCAATTTACACGCAGGGAACGAAGGATATCCACTAATCTATCTCGCTTGCTCAAGCAGGACGCACGCGACAGAGATAGATAGATATCCTTGTCATTTCGTTCAAAAACTTCAGATAGATGAACACTAGCACGCACTATCATTCGAGCTTAATTTGATCATGCTGTCGCGTCTGTCTGAATGGCTATATATGTATTCCAGGCAACGTTTTTCTGTCAACAAGTACACGGTTGAGCTGGGAATTAAATGCTGCAGGGCTACCCGTTATTACCCCCAATAAGGGAGAAGTTTTATGTTGTACGTCTCAAACTAGATGCATAATCTAGTGTGAAGTTATCCACCGGCGAGAACTCCAACCCTCCTTCCTTTTTCCAAAATGTGTAGAGGTGTACTTTGTTAGGATACATGCCATTGGACGTTACCAGTATCATTTAGTCTTATCTCGTCCACGAAAAAAGACTACGAGCATTTTATAAGAGTGAGAGAGGGTAGACATTCTCTCGTTGAACCGGTCTTTTTGAATGGAGAGTGCACTTCACATGTAAGAAAACGTTGGATGCGTATGAACGCTCGGATGTAAAACTAAGAGTGGTGAGTTGAAAAAACTAGGATGCTAAAATAGTTGTTCAAAAAAAATTACATAATCACAAGCCTCTAAGAGCAGATATTACATTGGTGGATTTAGAGTAATATATAAAGCACATATTTTTAAAATTATCCTGAACGTAGAATTTCCATCCTTAATTATCACAGTATATTATCAACAACTAAAAATATCATCATATAAAAGCATACTAAATTATAAAATCTAACTATATAACATATAGAATACTAAACTTATGTATGAGTTAAAAGTAAGATCGAAATGTTGTCATTCCTTATATTTTGGGACGTATCAAATATGTCATGCTTCGTCTCAGCTCCAAATAGCAAGACTAAAAATGGGTTAAAATTTTTAGTCCATTAGCCCCCAAGAAGGAGCTAAGAGGGGCTAAAATGCTATCTTTCCAGTTTCCACCCATTATAAATGATTTAACCTTCTTTTAGTCCTTGATCTAAACAGGTGTGACGGAAATTTTAGCCCCTATTTTAGTCACTTTGCTTTAGCCCCTTAGATCCAAACAAACTCTAACTGATAGGCTAAGGGGCTGTTTGGAGACTAAAATTTAGTTCACGTCACATCGAATATTTTGACATTAATTTGAAAGACTAAATGTGAACTAATTATAAAAATAATTGTAGAATCGGAGGATAATTCGTGAGACAAATTTATTAAGCCTAATTAATCCATAAGTAGCAAATATTTACTGTAGCATGACATTATCAAATCATAACATAATTAAGTTCATTAGATTCGTCTCACGAATATTAATACATCGATTATGAATGAGTTTTGTAAATAGTCTACATTTAATACTCTAAAATAGTATCTAAATATTCGATGTGACAGGGGATAAAATTTAGCACTCTAAGTGTACATGTATATTCTCGGTCCAATTGGTTCTAAGTGTACATGTATATTCTCGGTCCAATTGGTTCAGCTTTTCAGCTTTTCCAACTAGCATTTTCTAAATTAACTAGCTTTTTAAAAAATAACGGTTTTTTCATAGTAAAAATTAAAATCATTATGGTTGTTCGCGGGACCACTTGACTGATCAGGAACAAGCAAATTTTCAATAATCAACTAGCTTCATCTTCCGGTTGGAAAGTAAACCTTCACTCCCAACTTACCCTTCAAGCTCATCGCTTCTCGTCTCATATGAGACAAACACTTATGCACTGGCTCAATCTCATGGTCTTCTGAGTGGTCGTTGTCCCTTGTCCGCTGCTTTTCTTTCTTTTTTTTTCCAACTTCTTGTTTGGTGTGTAACCCTCTTTTAAATTAATATAAATATGAGTAGGAGTCTTTCCTACCGATTTTATTCAAAAAAATTGGGGATCCCAACACTTTTCAGTTCAATTTTAAACGAAAATCACCTACCATACCACTACAACATAACAGTTCATATAAAATTTAAAAAGTTAAAATTTTAGTGAAATATATCATGTTAGTGTAAATATTATAAATTTCATCATTATAATGATTTACATGCAAAATTACATATTAATAATGTAACCCAACATTATTAGCTACCAAAACATAAATTCTCAGCAATTTCAACAAAATAGATTCAATTTTTTTATAGCTCATAACAGAATATCTCATTTTTTTCAAAATCTATGACCCAATCAAACTTACCTCAGTTATTGGCAAAGGGACAACAATCTTGCAAGTTTTTCCATGCCGTTTCTCCGGCCGGTGGCTTTCGTTGACGCCGGGAGGTAGTCAGGGATAGATGCTGCTTCACTGAAACTGATAGGCGATGTCGAGCTAGCCACACGCGCGCCACTAGCACTGTGCTCTCCCAGTCCCCGGATCGTATTACTACTCTCTTCTCGTCCCGGTTCCTGGTCTCCCACACGAGCTAGCTCACTGTCAACACTGTGCTGTCCCAGCTGATTTTTCGCTGGGGGCCGGCACCTCGCATGTGGCTGTCATGGATGCTTGTCAGTTATCACACAGAGATCGTGTCCCATGGAAGAATCGAATCCAAATCTTGGACTGGTTTTACTTTTCTAGGTTCGATCGTGTCAAATATGTTATTACCTTCGTTTATTAATATATAAATGAATTTAAAAAAGGTTAGAATAACTTATTATTCTAGGAAAAAGTCTGAATTATAATTACATCATCAAAATATCGTTGACATTTGAATAACCTCCTAAACAATTTCACCGTCTGAAAAATATCTATAGTATTGAAAAATAGTTTAACCTGCAATTTTGAATGGTGGTTTTGCTGACGTAGCGAAACCGTGTCACGTCAGCAAAACCACATTTCAAAGTTGTATGTTGAACTATTTTTCAATAGTTTGGATGTTTTTCAGACCTTAAAGAAAAAAATTCTTTAAGGTTATTCCAATCGATTTGAGAGTGTAATATAGACTTTTTTTTTCTATATTCTAAAATGGAAAGCGGAAGTATCTCATTTAGGAGTGAAGCAGGAAGGAAGCATGAACAGGAGATGAGGAAAGAAGCAGCAAGCAGAACAAGGCCAACTTTAACCGAGAAATATACCTGCGAAATTGAGAACTGAACAATCCCCAACTAAACTGTTTTCAGATGCAGGTAAAAAAAACTATTTTTCTAGGCGGCAATTGGTTTGGTAACTGTCCAAATAGCTGAAATTCGAGCTGAACCAGCATGTCAAGTCTACACTGATCGAGTGGGGGAGCTGATTGGACTTAAGGGTCTTTTTGGTTTGCGGAAACAACTTTTACTTTTTTGAAGCTAAAAGTCAAATCAAAGAGCGTAATTCTAACTAGCAATTTTTAGTAAAAGTAGTTTTTGGTGCAGTGCAAATGTGAAAGCTCCTCCAGACCTGCTTTTTGCGGCTTTTGGCTTCGCAACCATACAAAATTTCATAAATTGACATTTCAAATTTCATACAACCATACAAAATTCTATAAATTGACATTTCAAATTTCATATAACCATACAAAATTTTATAAATTGACATTTAAAATTTCATACAACCATACAAAATTTCATAAATTGACATTTCAAATTTCATACAACCATACAAAATTTCATAAATTTACATTTCAAATTTCATACAACCATATAAAATTTCATAATTGACATTTTAAATTTCATACAACCATACAAAATTTCATAAATTGACATTTCAAATTTCATACAACCATACAAAATTTCATAAATTGAATTTTTTACACAGCTCACAGCTTAAAGTAGCTTCATAGTCGTTTCAGTCAAACGACTTTCAGCTTTTTTACAGCTAACATCCCACAACAGTTTTTCCACATCTCACAGACCACAGCAGGCTCAAAACTCCGTGCTTCGTTCCGGTTTCAATATGGATTTCAAGATCCGAAACTTTACCAAACAAACCTTAAAAATAGCGGAGCATAATCACAACGCTAGAATATTAGTCCAAGCCCAGTAATCATCGGTGAACTTCCCGGAACCAAGAATGCATTTTACTACTAGAATTATACTTTTCAGTAGATTAATTTTATTCGTTGATTTTAAATGATTATTTTGTATTTTTAATTTATTATAATCTAGGTATAACTGTCATTAATAATGATTTTTCGTATAATACCAATATATCTCCGTCTTCATAATTATGCTACAAGCGGCATACAAGAAGATTGTATTGTTAAGTTTCATACATAGAAAATTGCTACTTTAGCCCCTGCATAAAAAATTTAGATGATTTTGCTCCTCGTTACTTCACATTAGGTTAGTAGTAAAAATTAATCTAAAACGATGAAAAAAAATAAAGATCAACAGTTAGAATATAAAAGTCGTCTTAGAGCAACTCCAACCCCTCAAATTAGGACCCTTACTTTTGATTCGAGGACTCCGGCTCTCAAAACGGAGCCCTTATTTTCAATTTTTATTTAAATTCAAATACAAATATTCAAAGTTAAATATAACAACATAATCATCTATCGTATTAAACAATAGGAACATAATCATCTATCATATTTGAATATTCAAAATTATAAATATAAATAAAAATATTCAAATTTAAATGTAAATACAAATATTCAAATTTAAATATAGGAACATAATCATCTATTGTATTAAACAATACAAACACAATCATATATCATATTTAAATATTCAAAATTTTAAATTCAAATTTAAATACATGAACAAAATCATCTATCGTATTAAACAATAGGAACATAATCATTTATCGTATTTAAATATTCAAATTTTTAAATACAAACACAAATATTCAAATTTAAATATAGAAATATGACCATCTAAACAACATGAACATAATCATCTATCATATTTAAATATTCGAATATTTAAATATAAATACAAATACAAATATTCAAATTTAAACAAGTGGGAAGCACGCCCATCCACGTGACACAGATGAGAGCCAAGATAGGGAGCCCCTAGGGACGAGGGCTTGGTGACTTATTTTGAGAGTCCTCTTATTTTTGAGAGCCGAGTAGGGGCTCGTTGGATTGGAGTTGCTCTTAGTAAGTAATGTATGTTAAAGGTCACTCATCCCTTCACCGTGATAGTAGACCCGGGTGCAAAATTAACCATGGTGCTCACAATAGATAATACATTTTGTAAATTTTATGACAAATTTTATGACATGTTTGTACAACTCTAACTCTAAGATTAATACTAGATTTATGATTTATATACTATAATAAAAAAGTTTAAACTTTTGTTTTAATTCAAAATAAAAACTACGCTATTCAATTAAATAATCTCAATCTATTCACCGCTCTATATCCAAAAAAAATTCAAGCTAGGTTGGATCCGTTCCAAAAAAATTTTGAATCTAAAGCTTATACTATACGGTCAGGGCCGTTTTTGGGCCAGGACGAGAGGGGCGACCGCCTAGGGCCCAGAAAAGTTAGGGGCCCTCAATTTATATATGTGTATATAACTTAATATTTTTATATTCTCTACACCACAGTCCACAATCTAAAAATGATCTAGCATGCAGCACAACAAATCTACAAATTAGAATATTGTCTAGCGTGATATTGCCCTGGTCCAATGTAGCACGCTAGCAGTCCAACATTGCAAATACAGGCCAGCTAGACAGCCACGCACTAACGCTTGTCCTCCCATGATATTGCCCAAAATCCTCACATGCTCACTCGGCAACCTAAATCCTCTATTCATCAGCTCACGATGGCATGACTCCTGCTATAACAACGCCGCAATGGGCAACAGACAATGGATGAGAAAGGTTTTCGTCGCCTCAGTTACTCCCCTAGAGCCTAAAGTGCTAGTGAGTGGTGACCGATCCAAATCTTATCCTAAATTCTAATGCTAGACCGGTGAATGGTAGTGACAATGGTTATGCCCTCGCGGTAAGCCATATGAATGATCCGATTGACAACATGGTAGGAAGCGGCGTTGTCGATTTGCCGATGCTCATATGTTATCGCTGCTCGTCGCTAATACCCTTGTACATCTACTCGTGTGATTTGCCCACCGACTGAAAATAGATCGAAGGGTCCCTAAATTTTTTTCGCCTAGGGCCCCAAAAATGCTAGGAACGGCCCCGTATACGGTCTTAATATGTCTCCAAATTACGCTGTTCCTTTGATTTTGGAGGAAAAGAAAAATAAACTTGATGAAAAACTTCCCTACGTTAATAAGTGATTGGTAAGTGGGTCTATCTACTAATCCTCAGTTTTATTTGGGGTTTTATTTCCAAACAGTTTTCCTAAGTTGTATAAAACGACGACCACAATCTGTTCATCTGTTCAGTTTGAGCTTCATTTTCTACTCCTCCGTCATGAAACACATGTTCACACGTATAAAACACTAGGCATAAGATCGAGTGTGAGAGTGAGGAGGCACAGTAGTGGCGCAGGGCACGCAGTAGCTGGCTAGCGTATCCCACACGAGCTTGATTATCCATCCGCGTCTCCGTGTCCGTCGCCATGTCGAAGGACGTCTCCGACGAAATCCCAACCGCCGAGGCGCCGGCGAAGCGCGCTCCGCTCAACAAGTACGCCCTCGCCTGCGCCGTCCTCGCCTCCATGAACTCCATCCTCCTCGGCTACGGTACGTGCATGCATGCACGCGCGCCATGCGTCGTCTCCTCGATCTCCTCTGGAAATTACGCGCATGCATTCTGACAAATTCGATCGTTGTGAAATGTGAATTGGGATCGATTGACCAGACATCTCGGTGATGAGCGGCGCGCAGAAGTTCATGAAGCAGGACCTGAAGATCACGGACAGGCAGGTGGAGGTCCTCGCCGGCATCATCAACATCTACTCGCTCGTCGGCTCGCTGGCGGCGGGCCGGACGTCGGACTGGATCGGCCGGCGATACACCATGGTGCTCGCGGCGGCCATATTCTTCGCCGGTGCCCTCATCATGGGGCTCGCCCCGAGCTACGCGGTCGTCATGCTGGGGCGCTTCGTGGCCGGCGTGGGTGTGGGCTACGCGCTCATGATCGCGCCGGTGTACACGGCGGAGGTCGCGCCGACGTCGGCACGCGGCTTGCTCACGTCGTTCCCTGAGGTGTTCATCAACACCGGTGTGCTCCTCGGTTACGTCTCCAACTTCGCCTTCTACCGTCTCCCCGTCCACATTAGCTGGCGCGCCATGTTCCTCGTCGGCGCCGTGCCGCCCGTCTTCCTCGCCGTGGGCGTCCTCGCCATGCCGGAGTCGCCGCGGTGGCTCGTCATGCAGGGGCGCATTGGCGACGCGCGCCGCGTCCTACACAAGACGTCAGACTCGCCTGCCGAGGCCGAAGAGCGTCTCGCCGACATCAAGCACGCGGTCGGCATCCCCGAAGGCATCTCCGACAACGAGGAAGTTGTAGCCATCTCCCGCCAGAGCAAGGGCACCCACGGCGAGGGTGTCTGGAGGGACCTTCTTCTTCGCCCGACGCCGGCCGTCCGCCGCGTACTGATCGCCTGCCTTGGTCTCCAGTTCTTCCAGCAAGCATCCGGCATCGACTCCGTCGTGCTGTACAGCCCGCGGGTGTTCGACAAGGCGGGCCTCCACTCGGACTCAAACTCCATTGGAGCCTCCGTGGCTGTGGGCGCCAGCAAGACGCTCTTCATCCTCGTCGCGACGTTCCTCCTCGACCGCGTCGGCCGGAGGCCGCTGCTCCTCACCAGCGCCGGCGGGATGGTGATCTCTCTCGTCACGCTGGCCTCGGCGCTGCACGTGATCGACCACCGCCCGGAGGGCGAGGCGACGCCGTTCGTGGTGCTGAGCATCGCGGCGGTGCTGGCGTTCGTGGCGTCCTTCTCGATCGGGATGGGCCCCATCGCGTGGGTGTACACCTCGGAGATCTTCCCGCTGCGGCTCCGCGCGCAGGGCTGCGCGCTCGGCACGGCGATGAACCGCGTCATGAGCGGCGCCGTCACCATGTCCTTCATCTCGCTCTACAAGGCCATCACCTTTGCCGGGGCCTTCTACCTCTACGCCGGCATAGCCATGGCCGGGTGGGTGTTCATGTTCTTCTTCCTGCCAGAGACGAGGGGCAGGAGCTTGGAGGACACCCTGAAACTGTTCGGTAGCAGTGATGGCGACGCCGATGCCGGCGTGGAGAAGGAAGACGGCCATGGGCAGAAAAAGTCCACAGAGTTGACTACTCAGTAGGGAAATCAACTAGCTCTAGTAGACTAGTAGTAGTAGTACATAATAAATAATAACAGTAGCTGCAGTACTTGTGCAAGTGTTAGCACAAAAGCTTCGCTAAGCTGATCAAACAGATCGAGCAATTACGCGCATGAAAAAGAGAGTCATCTGGAGCAGATCCAGCAACCAAAATGCTCGTGATGGAGCTCGGTTTCATCCTAGATCGTACCGAGCCTGCCAATTTGATGCGGTGTGTAGATGATCTTTTGGCAAAATTCCGTGGCAAATGCAGAATGCGGAACTGGAGTTTGTAACGTGTAAGATCAATATTTGCCAATTTCATACTCCAATACTCTCTGTATAAAGTCATTTAATGTGTTGCGAGAGAGTTTGTCGTCAGTCTCGCCCAAATGCGTTGCGAGAGACCGTGTGGCATGAGTAGTGCCTGGAATTGGGCACGTCACGGCCCGACTCTTTCGTGCTTGGTGCTTGGTGCTTGTGACTAAAACGTTCTGGGTCGACATGACTCGAAATTATTTTGGGTCATGTTGTGCTGGTCCAAACAGCGAAAATCTTGGTCTGGCATGGTCCTAAGTACGACATGCCTTCTTTAAGTCGGGCCGGACTAAGCACGACCCACATATTATATTCAACTATGTTAGTATATTAAAATGATATATAACATCTTTACTATTCAGGGTGTATATAACTTGTATGTTTAAAATAGACAAAATTTGTAATCTTTTATCAAAGAAACACATTCCATCCATAGTTCTGCACTTCTGCTTCTGCTATTCTGCATATACACTTTGAGGAAAACAAAATTTTGCAATACTGAACTAATAAACAAAATATGCAATACTAAACTAAATATGACTTCTAACACATCCAACACATGAAATGTTTGCAAGTAATAGCACATTGTAGAATGTGAGGCACTCAATTCAGAAGCAAAAGTGTGCCAACTCTTATTAGTGTACCACAAAAAACTTCCAAATATAAATGTCATCATGCATAAATATCCTCAACTGAGCATAGTCCTTGTGCTTCTTCCGGGAGCTTCGGTTGATAGTTGATATGTTCATAGTTAAGTTGTTTGGCTGCATCATACAACGCTACTCCAATGCTAACACAAAGATTCAGACACTGGACATAGTTTTCCACCAAGGGAATTCATATAGTTCCTTCCAGCACCTTGATCTTCTCTACAACAATCATCTAAGGCAGATGGTGGTAACCCTTTCATATCAGACCCAAATACTAACCAATCCCCAGGCTTGTGGTGTATCCACTAGCTATTGATCATGTAAGAAAATAATCACAGTTATAATATATTAATATACAAACAGTTGATGGTGTATCCACTAGCTTATAGTTCACTCAAACTTATTTATTGAACTTATTTCAGACTTTGATTAGTATTTGATACAACGCATCGAAACACCTGAGGATTTACTTTAAGCAAATATAGATGATTAACATAGTAACTCGTTGAATGAATGCTTGTGCCTCTTTTGGTAAATGCCAGTAATCGTTTTTCTCCATCCTGATGTACGCAAACACCGGTTCAAAATTCATATATTTTCAATAATTACATTGATGCACCCATAGAAAGAAAAATCTAGCATACCTGCTTCATGATATAATCTCGGAACTCTCCTAGGAGTCATGAATCTCGACAAAAACATATCTTTGTGGAAATAGTCAAGAATTAGACTTTCGAACTAATATCACTTAAAAAAAGGAGAATAGATGCATGAACACAACAATAACCACAACTGAGAACTGCTAATTGAAAACACAATAGCAGTTAAGAGATTAGTTAACAATATCCTATAGTATATGCCAGTGCGCCACAACTTAATAATGCAATGCGATTATGAGAAAATAAAATTTACTGACTTTGATGTCGGCACATAATTCCTTTGTATCCTTGTCTTGTTGCTAAAGAACACAAGAAATTGAGTAAGCATGCTCTAAATGGGAACACATTAACACAAAAGCAAGCAATCATGCAATCAGCAAGCACAAAAGCAGGACTAATCTAAGTAAAAATCAGGAACACATTCAGGATTCATGAAGACAATTAAACAACCATACAATTTGAGGGAAACTAAATATATATTTCTCGGTCTCCCTCGTTAAAAACCTTACACCTCATTAAGGCCCCCCTATGTAAGGAAAAGAATACAGACTGGCAAAATAAAGTCTACAATCACTATTACAATCTCTTAAAGTCCATAGCTTACTAAAATTAAAAAAACACTAATGCCTAATCGATGTCCACATCTTCAGCAGCAAATAGTATCTTTGGATCCTCAAGTTGATGCTGCTCCAGCTCTTCAACTCTTTTTCAATCTTTAAGGCAAGAGAACTAGAGAAGATCTCCATTCTTCAATAATTCTTCCAACTGTGCTAAAGGTTGCTTCGGAGGAGACTGTTGAGACATGAATAACAAGGATATCTCTTGCAAAACAAGACAAAACATGAAAACTATACTAGTGGTCCCTCCAACACTCAAGTAGCTTTACCTTCTCACCCTTTAGTGCACGATCATTGCCTGCAAACTTAGTGGACAATAGTGATTCAATTCAGCATTAGGATTCCACCTTTGACTAGTTGATGAGTTAACATGCTCTTTCCCCTCGCTTTCTTCCATAAGTGAGCTATAAGAGATGTATCTGAAGTATCTGCATCAGTCTCAATACAATGTGAGTCTATCTAGCTTTCACCATATTTTTTGTAATAATAGCCAAAAACTTTGAACAAGTCATCTTTTGCATGATTAAAAACATCTGAAAAATCCATCTCTAATGCATCACCTATTCCCTCCAATGCAGTTTGTAAACCATCCAGTTTCTTGCGTGGATGAAAAATAGTTGCAAAACAATATACATGAGTTATTTGATCACAGTATTTGAGAAATTTTACCTCCATTGGAGCAACAACAGTGCTTAGAAGGCTATGAGATATGTACTTAGAAAACAATTCAGCCATTAGCCAAATATAATCAATAACTAAACAAGATGTAGGATAATATACACCTGATAGCACATTTGTAGATACATAAAATGGCATTAAAAAACCTCTAAATTGACTCAAAATCAACCAATCAGCATTAGTCAGTACGAAATCATGATCTTTAGCTAGTTCTTCATAACCTTCTAAACTCTTAAGCATAAGGTAGGTTGAATTCCATCTAATATTCATATCAAGACCAAATTTTCTCCGTCTCATATCATTAGCCCTATAATACTCGGCAAATCTAGCAATCATTTGAGGTGTGCTTGTAATGAAGCGAATCGCAACACGAATATTATTCAGGAACTATTCACCACTGTTATACCATCTTGAACACCAGATTTATAATGTGGGACACACACCTCTGATGTATGATATAACCATGTATGTATGACGGCAGGTGAGGAGTGAGAATATCAATAGAAGTTGTATTTGCAGAGGCATTGTCAAGAGTTATAGAGAGAAACTTATCGTCTATCTCAAAATCATGAACTACCTCAAGAATTTGACAGGCAATTACATCTCTAGTATGTGATTCATCCATCATTCTAAAACCTACGACTCTCTTGTTTAAAGCATGGGAATCATCCAAGTAGTGGGCAACAACAGAAACATAACAAGTTCTTTGGTGCGATGAAGTCCAAATATATGAAGTTAAAGCAAAAGAAATTGAACCTTTTTAAACAATTCTTCAGAGACAATAAAACTGGTTATTTCATCACGCGCTACCTGAGGGTGGTAAACCCATGTAGTTACTGTACCATCATCAGCAAAATTGAGATGGGTTTGCATACCTCCTCGAGTCTGCCCTAGCTTTGCCAAACAAACTTTGTAGTGCCGATTCAAATGTCCTATGTCACCACCTGAACCTACACTCAACTCACGTTTGCAATAGTTACATACAACAAAATAATGTACTACACCATCCTCAATGACTTTCTTCTTAGTCATATGTTTCTAGCACGACACCCTTAAATTATACTTTCCATTGGATGATGGTGGTACTGGTTCATCATCACCAACATTCATATGACCAATAGTCACATAATCACCGAATGGAGTGACTTCGAAGTATGGTGGACTAAGTCCTCAGCAAAGAGGCAAGGTGTTCGAAGTGTGCTCCGGAGGGAGACACTCGAAGGTATACCTGACGAAGGTCTCAGAAGTCGAGGTGCATCGAAGGCATGGTCCGGGTGAGGATCGTCGAGGAGTGTGCTCGGGGAGAGACACTGCGACGAAGTGCTCATGGAATGCTTCATGCGGAGGCCTTGGATGAAGGAGGGACTTCGAAGGATGGTACTCCGAAGGTGGGGCTTCGGAGTGAGGCAGGCTTCGGAGTGAGGCAGGCTTCAGAGTGAAGCTGGCTCCGGAGCAAAGCAAGCTGCGGAGCGAAGCTGGCTCCGGAGTGAGGCTGACTTGAGGTACTTCGGCCTTGCATGGCTTCGGTACACGGACTGACAGAGTTCGAGCTGGGAGAAGCTGCGAAGCCGTGGTGGTCCACTCCGAAGGTGTTGGTGCGAAGGCCCAAGGGCTTTGACGGCTTCGGCTCAAAACCGTCACTGTATCGAAGGTTGATTTCAGTGAAGCGAAGGCTGTCAGGATCAAGGCTTCTCACCGAAGCTACCGCACCCCTCGCGTGCGAAGGGGGGCTTCAGAAGGGTCCAAAAATGCAAAGGCTGACAGCGTCTGCTCTGCAAAATCTGGTGTTGTCCCCTCTGCGAAGCTGATAAAAGAAGCCTTCAAATAAAGTAGACTACCAGTTGTACCCCCCTGTTCTGATGAGACAAAAACAGTGTAAACCCTAGGGGTAAAGTGTCACGCCCCGATTTAATAAATCAAGACTTTATTGAAATTCCATAAAAAATCAATAAAACAAGACGTTCATCAAGCGACCACGTACAATACGGGCAATCATTTCACGGTTTGTAGACCGCATTAATAAAAAAGTGAATAAAGATGAAGAGAAACTAATAAAATAAGGGTCCTAGATGAACGCCTCCTTCCAGTCTCGCCTTGACTGGGTCGCTACTCCAGACCTTCATCCTCCTCGTAGTAGACGGGCTCTGATGGTGTAAGTCAACGGGGTGAGTACAGATGTACTCAGCAAGCCACCGAATGCAAATATAATGCAAGATAATAACAATGGAGATAGTGGCTAATTTTTGCGGAAGAAGCATAGTTGTAAAGCATTAAATGTGATCCATTTATTAGTACTGAAATGTAAACATGTGTATGCATCATCATCTTTCTAACTCGAGGAGTACGTTTTACCTCCTCGCACAACAGTCCTTACATGCCATGAATAACTCAAGCATTCAAACAATTGTAAACTAACTGTGAGTAGTCACACAACCCGCCCTTGACCGTGGGCTCGGCTTTTCGAAAAGATTAAATTACTCTGATCAGAGATGTACCACTGTACCCACAAGGCACGCACTCATCACTTACACCGAAGTGTAACGAGATGACCCATTTCACGGGAACTCGTGCTAAAACCTTCCATATGGTCTTCCCCGACTCAACAACACCCTCTTATGGGTTCCGTATCGTGTCTCGCCATGTCGAGTTTCCACCATACCGCGTGTAAAATGAATTCTGGAATTATTTTTGAACCGTAAAACGTAGGTCTACATACGCGTGTTGTGCAGCATGC